>CAJVRC010000905.1:476993-519850 GCA_911456345.1 Penicillium egyptiacum
TATTGAATGGGCGTAGAGATAACTCCCGATGTCGAAGAATCGACAGAGCCTCCTATATGTCCTTTTACGGAAACCAATTCTCAATCCAATGTGACAAACCGCCCTAAGCCCTGCGATACGGACAAAAAGTCTATCTCGTATGCGCCCGATCACACTACGCCCTTGGAGCCCCAAGCAAGTAAAGAAGGGCCCGGCCAGAACGCCCATCTTATAGAACCATCTGAGCTCGCATCCCTCCTCCACACAGATCTTAGGTGCGTCAGTGTTTGGTGTATCCCAATATAGTCCGGCGTCCCTATTAACACACGCCTTAGAAATGGACTCTCCGGCACCGAAGCGGCCTCTCGCCTCCAGCGCGACGGTCCGAATACCGTGCGTGAAATGGAGGGTGTCTCCATCTGGGGGATACTGCTAAGACAGGTGTCTAACAGTCTGACACTAGTATGTTAAAACCCCCAGAGATCTATCAATGCCACCAAAAGAGCATAGCTGAAAAAACCAAGGTCCTTCTGATCACCATGGCCCTATCCTTCGGAATCGATGATTACATTGAGGGAGGTGTCATTACTGCTGTGATTGTTTTGAATATAGTTGTGGGGTGAGTATTTTGGAATCAAACATTGTACACCACTTGGGCTAAGACTTGTCTTCCAGCTTCGTGCAAGACTACCGTGCCGAACAGACAATTCTGTCGCTGCACCGTCTCTCCGCTCCAATATGCAAGGCCATCCGAGAGGGTCGCACTGCCTCTGTCAAGGCGGAGTCGCTGGTTGTCGGCGACATAGTCCAGCTAGCAGTTGGAGATATTGTCCCTGCCGACCTGCGCTTATTTGAGGGCATGAATGCTTCAATGGATGAAGCACTTCTAACTGGAGAATCCCTCCCCGTCCTCAAAACCCCTCATATAACCCTATCATTGTCTGATATCCCTATCGGTGACCGAACCAACATGGCTTATTCTGGCTGCAGCACTACACAAGGCCGTGCAGTGGGCATAGTCACCGCAATAGGGATGAATACAGAAGTTGGGAAGATTGCACAACTACTACAGACACAGCCCAATCTTGGTGACTCGAGCCGTCTTGTTAAGGCGGGGAAACGGGTGAAGGCATTTGTCATGAACGTGCTGGGCTTGGTTGGTACGCCGTTGCAAGTGAAGCTGAGCAAATTTGCACTCTTGCTTTTCGCACTGGCAATTCTGCTCGCCATTATTGTCTTTTCGGTCAATAAATGGGATGTCCAGGGTGAGGTTCTCATATATGGCATCTGTGTTGCCGTTGCCGTCATCCCAGAATCGTTGATTGCTGTCCTCACCATCACAATAGCCGTGGGTACAAAAGCAATGGCTAGGGGAAATGTAATTGTCCGAAAACTCCAATGTCTTGAGGCAGTCGGTGGCGTCACGAACATATGTTCTGACAAGACAGGGACCTTGACCCAGGGAAAGATGATAGCCCGCTCTGCATGGATCCCCGCTGCTGGGACCTTGACAGTGAGCCAGACTACAGATCCATTTGACCCAACCAATGGTCTGGTCCAACTAGATGAGATTGACTGGAGCTCCAACAAACCTATCGAAGATAATCCTGCCCTGCATACCTTCCTACGAGCGCTTGCTCTCTGCAACCTTTCCACTGTTCACTATGACAATCAAATATGGAGGGCTGTGGGTGAACCGACGGAAATTGCTCTCCATATTCTGGCTTTGCGCTTTGAGTTTGGAAAAGACACCGTGATGAAGAAAAGGCAAATCCGATTGCATACAGAGTATCCATTTGATTCTGCTATCAAGAAGATGACCGTTGTCTATGACAATTCACGGGATAGAATCAAAGAAGTGTACACCAAAGGTGCCCCAGAGACCGTTATTCCCCACCTCAATATTGATGAAACCGAAAAGCAAACCATACGAGACACGGCCGATCGGATGGCGGGCGAAGGACTTCGTGTGCTATGCATCGCATATAAAACAACCCCAGCCGACGATGAATCTCAAATATCCCCGCGAATCTCTGCTGAATCAAGCCTGCAATTTGGGGGCCTTGTAGGGCTTTATGATCCCCCTCGAGTCGAATCAGCCGCAGCTGTACGCAGATGCCAAATGGCGGGAATCACAGTGCACATGCTCACTGGTGACCACATTAAGACAGCGACAGCAATTGCGTCCGAAGTCGGTATTCTTGACCGCGTCACATCGGTTGTCAAATCCGGGAGACTGGTAATGGCTGCGGATGAATTCGACAAATTGACCGATACAGAAATTGACGCGATTGAGGAACTGCCTCTTGTCATCGCACGCTGCAGCCCTGCCACCAAGGTTCGGATGGTAGATGCGATGCATCGACGTCAGGCATTTTGTGTCATGACGGGAGATGGTGTCAATGATTCACCTGCTCTCAAAAGGGCTGATGTTGGCATCGCTATGGGCAAAAATGGTAGTGATGTCGCCAAGGAGGCTGCCGATATGGTCTTGACGGATGACAACTTCTCTTCTATTGTCAAAGCAGTTGAAGAGGGTAGACGACTTTTTGATAACATTCAGAAGGTAAACATGTCCCCATCAATATTTGATTTGATTTACTGACATCAACTTTAGTTCCTCATGCATCTGCTCATTTCAAACATTGCACAAGTCATCCTCCTGCTAATCGCTCTTGCTTTTAAAGATGAGGGAGGTGACTCGGTTTTCCCTCTGTCTCCACTGGAGATCTTGTGGGCAAATCTTGTTACGTCTTCATTCTTGGCCGTCGGTCTCGGACTTGAAGAGGCCCAACCAGATATCATGTATAGACCACCACACGACCTACGAGTAGGCGTTTTTACCCGTGAGCTCATCGTGGATAAAATGATATACGGAACCTTTATGGGCACACTTTGCCTCGTCTCATTTGTCTGCGTGATATACGCCGCCGGGTCAGGGACGTCTTCTTTAGGCGATGGATGTAATGAGGAATACAATCCAAGCTGCAACGCAGTGTTCCGCGCTCGCGCCACAACGTACGCGACGCTCACCTTTCTTCTCCTTGTTACAGCGTGGGAGGTGAAGCACTTTTCTCGTTCGCTATTAAACATGGATCCGATCCGAAATTCCAAGACCTTCTCGGTTTTCCCCACCCTCTGGAAGAACCGCTTCCTCTTCTGGGCGGTCATGGCTGGATTTGTCATTACTTTCCCGGTCATTTATCTCCCAGTTGTCAACCAACTGGTTTTTAAGCATCATGCTATCACATGGGAGTGGGGAGTAGTCCTTGGTTGTACATGTGTCTACCTGTTGTGCGTTGAGAGCTGGAAGGCTGTGAAGCGGTCGTTGGGTATTGGGAGCGGAAAGAACGCAACTCTTACTCTGGAGGATGCTGAGACACGGGCAGGATTGGCTACTTTTACGCCGCTGTCGCTGAGTGCGAATGCGAGCGTGGAACTGAAGTGACTTTGGAACATAGGTCGGGCTGGTTCAACACCAAGTCGGCCATGAATTGCTACTTCCAAGGTGTTCAACACTCTCTTTTTATTCATTCTCTTATCTATATCTATGTTTCCAGAATGAACTCATTTGATATGTCTTCAACTAGTGTGAAATTTCCCTTGGGTGTAAGATGATCATTCCTAGTCAAACAATATCATACCCAAAGAAAAGGAGAGAACATTGTAGGGCATGAGGGCAAATTTAATAACATTCAACTACAATCAGAGGCCTTAGGAAGACAGAAAACCCCGGGCAGTACATTAAACGTCATTTACTACAGCAGGTCTTTGGCCCTGGAGTACATAACCTTTTATAGCGGCCTTTCAATGATCTACTGATTTACTCTCAAATTCCTGCCTGTTGACCCATCAACGACGACACCAAATCGTCTCTAAGTATCAGATCATGCTATAATGTAGTCTCCATTTATGGATGCTTCTTCATACAGAGACTAAACCTAACGCGAACTGAGGATCTAATTGGCCATCGCCCTGACCTCGGGGAGCTTCTCCAGTGCCGAGGTCTCCGCGCCAGCCCCGGAGTCGAGTTTAAATCCAGCGGAAAGACCGTTAGGAAGAATCTATGTTTAGTCGACGTTAAATGATCAGTTCTAATATGCTTCCCGAGGTTCCTGGCGTGTTTGAAGAAAGGTTCGATTGATGATCGCCGCAGTTGGTTTGGAACTAGTCCGGGCTGGCAAGACAACAGTTAGTTGGAAGTGGGATTTAATGCGAGGGCGCGAGGGGGCCCCCTGTACGAAATGAAGGAGAACGGCTTGATTTATAATCCGGCTTGAGATAACAGCCTTGGAAAGGAGGGGCAGGTGACAAACGAAAAATTCAACAGGCTTAGCCTGTTTTATGAAGATTCTACATTGGCAATGTCAATATCAACTACGGAGTAATGGGAAACATATGACTTGAGATATGTGGATTACATTCGCACGGTAGTTCAACAATATAGGAATAAAAATGGTGGCTTTGTGGTTCTCTAAATCATCCAGTTGACAGAAAGTAGTGTCTTATTCAGGGGGTCTCGGAAACATTGTAGACCAGCTTCTTGCCGCTGACCTTATCCTCCTTCAGCAACTTCAGACCCTCGAGCACACCCTTCAATCCATGCTCGCCGACCTGAGGGGGGTGGACCTTAACCTTTCCTTGGGTGAGCAGACTCTCGGCAATGGCAATGAACTTCTCAGCGTGAGCCTTGTCCTCTGGCTTGGCGGGGAATGGGGTATCTCCAAAGGAGAAAGCCTCGCCAATGATGGTATAAGCCAGGGTGAAGCGGTCGTTGACATTGGCACGGTCGATTTTGACGTTCAACAGAGCGCTATACTCACCGCCATCGGTGGAGATAGCATTATCACAGAACGCAGCGCTGGACTCGAGCGAGATACAGTCGAATACGAGCTTCAGGTTGTTATCAGTGGCATTGCGAATTTTAGCGGCGGCCTGGGCGTCCTTGTAGTCATAGACATCATCGGCGCCAAGGCTGCGGACCAAATCGAAGTTATGCGGCGAGCAAGTGGTCAGGACCTTGTAGCCCGACAGCTTGGCAAATTGGATAGCCAGGGTGCCGGTCGCGGTGGAGCCGCCGTAAATGAGAATCGGGGTCGCATCCTTGATGGGCTCTGTGGGCAGTGCAAGCTTCAGACTCTGGTACAGGCCCTGGCCCACGGTGTTGATGCCCACTCCGAGGGTGGCGGCCTCTTGGAAGCTCATGGTTTCCGGTATCTTCCACTGCACATTGCCCTTGACGACGATGTATTCAGCAAAAGTGCCATCCTCAGGCTGCACTGCATTGGAGCCGTGCGCGAATCCACACACGCGGTCACCCTTGTTGAACTGCTTCTTGACATCCTTGCCGACGGCCTCGACAATGCCTGCATAGTCGCATCCGACAAGAACACCAGGAGGGGAAATGAAAGCAACGTGCTTCCAGTCAGTGGGGTTCAAACCCACACTGACGGTCTTGACGAGAAGATAGTCATCGCGAAGCTTGGGGAAGGGTCGATCGGTGACCAGGCCCTCAGTCTTGGGCTGGGTGATGATGACTGCCTTCATGATGGATAGTGTGATGGTGATGTAGGAAATGGAATTGAGAAGTGGGGAGAATAGACGATATAGAGTATTAAATAGTTGAATAGTTCAATACATGTTGATTACAAATTGGAAGTATGACGAAACCCAAAGGGAATCCACTGCCACATCCACCGAATATCCACTTTCTTGGGATCGTCACAAATATTGCACCGACTCCGTCTCAATCTATCCGCCTTAACAGTTTATGAACAGCGTTGTCCCTGGAACAGTTCGTTTTATATTTACTTGTGCCACAGATCAATGCGCTGCACAGCCTTTATCACGAGGAGAAAACCATGACATTGGGCATCTTTCGATTCACTCTGAAAAATAGGCCCCAACGATACTCCTTCTGCATACTCTGGGCCTTGATTTAGTCCCTTGACCGATTTTCAATATTGCACACCAAGGGTCATTGACATAAACACGAGTCATGCAGCCAAGACTTTGACACACTTAAAGTGTCCATATTGTGTCGACCATTCAACTGAAGCCAAGGACTTTCGTAGCTTTTGCAGATTTATGGAAAAGGCATGACTGCATATCTTCCATACCGTATTCCAAAGGTCTATTCCTGACAGGCGAATGGTCGATTTTCCGAAGGTAACATTTTCGCCCACAATGACATATTCAACGAGCTTTGCTGTCAAATGTCAGTAGATGATGCAATACGATCCAGAAATCAAGTGCCAGAAAGTCTGGGAATATGCCCAGAGGAGACTGATATCATATTCTCACTGCCATATATCCCAGGCTTCCAAGGTTGGTATACGGAGCAAACCGGCATACAGACTACTACCAACCGATGACGGCCATAAAATCTCTCAGTCTACTCTTCAAGATTTCTATTCTGTTCATTTTAATGCCCAAGAATGTCTGACGTGCCAGTATATGACTGTATGAGGTACAAATCAGGTTCCCCGCCTAGCCGGCGCAAGGGGTATCAGCCAAGACTGGGAGCAAAATCAGGGTTCACACAATTTGAGAATAATTGTCAGACCTATATCTTGTCATTCGAGTCCAAACCAACGCATTTGACGTCTTTTGACCTCTGTTCAAAACAAGTCGTCCTGAATCGGCATATCGCGGGGTCAAGTCGGTTAGTGCTTATCTGCATACCTAACCCCTCCAAACTCGACCGAATTCCTCCCGAACTCATATTTTGACGCCAACCAGCATAACCTGATCAGCCATGAAGGTGCTTTGTCTTCACGGCAAGGGGACCAGTGGCTCTATCTTCCGCTCCCAAATTTGTTAGCCACCCCGCAGTCCACACATCTTCCAAGACAACTAATCTCCACCCAGCCACATTCCGCGCCAAACTGCCCGACGACATACAATTTGATTTTATCGACGGCCCATTTAGAAGTGATGCCGCTGCAGGTGTAGATATCTTCTACAGCCCGCCGTACTACTCCTTTTGGGAAAATGATAGCGTCGACTCCGTCCGAGCCACCTACAACTGGCTGACTGACCATATCGCCAAAAATGGCCCCTACGACCTCGCGCTTATGTTTTCACAAGGCTGCGTCCTGGGCTCTAGTGCTCTTCTCTTCCATCAGGAAGAGACGCCCCATCTCCCGCCGCCGTTCAAAGCGGCTATTTTTGTCTGCGGTGGAGCCTCGTTGAGTGTTCTTGAGGAGATGGGCTTCCATGTTTCTGCTGAGGCGCGCGAGCGTGATCTTGCATCCCGGTCTGCGCTAGCTCAACAAGCTAACTCATCCGCGCTCCTGGCCCAAGGCGGGAATAGGTGGACTGGTCTCAAGACTCTAGGCAGCGGGCTCTCGGAGGACGAATTGCGGAACGAGATTACTAGCCCCTACCGTATCAATGTTCCCACAGTACATATCTACGGCTCCAAAGATCCTCGGTGGGCGGCTGGTGTGCACCTCTCCGGTATCTGCGAACCAACGAAACGTCGCACCTATGATCATGGCGGTGGGCATGAAATTCCTAGGACGGCTGCCGTAAGCAACTCGATCGCGGAACTTTTCCAATGGGCCGTTGCACAGAGTGGTTCAAACTGAACAGTGATGGTTTAATTCATATCGTCCTCTCCATGTTGTCTTTTTACTTTTGTTTCCCTTTCCCTTTCGGTGCTTGGGATAGATATGTACGCGGAGTGGAGATGCGAAGTTCCCTGCAAATATGCATTTGATAGACAGCACCGCCTTTAACTATGATTTGAAGGCCGAGCTCCCCCCAGGGAGTGACTACGGATCAAGGGGGCCCTCCGACAGCTCAGTAGGGTCCCCCCTTTAAGAAGTACTAGTAATCTAGGGGTATATTCCAAGGTCCCTAAGGAATGTAAACATACCATATCCCTTACTTACTGGTATTCCTTACATGCTATATTTCTTGGAGTTTATCCCCCCAAGCGCCTTTTGCACTTGTGATATCTTTGATATATAGTAGCGAGCCATCATCACATATTAGTTGAATAATAGAGAGAGCTCTATCGTTCTTACTACTATGTGATGGTGGCCCGCTACTATATATCAAAGATCCATGGATATCAGTAACACCTTTACTAATCTAGAACGCCAGCCCTGGAGAGCGGCAAGACCCGGGCAATACCCGATTTTTGATCCACCTACAGCCTTAGTATTCACGCCTTATCAGGATTGCTTTACTCTGCACTTTGTATTATATTCAGCATTCACTACAGTAAAACCCATTTATAACGAACCCGCGTATAGCGAATACCTAGTCTTCACAATTGGAGACCGGTGCTTCTTCTGATTTGCCGTAATGAAAATTTCCCGTTCCTAACACAAATGTGATATGGCCCCCAAAGCTGAGACAGCCAATTTCGACCAATCGAAATTCTTTGGTGACATTCGTCATCGTGCCAAGTCCAAACCTTTAAGTGCCGCCCGCAATTGTGAGCATTAGGTATCTTTTGTATAGCAACGCCATACAAAAGGTACATAACACAACATGAGCATGACTCGAGTCTCGAACTAGCTGAAGGGAAAATGAAAATTAATTTATATAAGTGTACTTTAATCAATCTACTACGTGGTAATACTGATCCTACTTATACGATCTAGAAGTATAAAGAAAAAGCCACATAGACGTTGGACGTAAAAGTTTAACTTACTTTAGGTGACACTTGGGACTTCCTACCATGGTTGATTGTGTATGGATGTAACTAGACTTATTTCCAAGGTTACATGTATATCTTCTTGTTTTCCCATATGTAGGTATTTCTAGGAGAACATATTACACTCATGTTGTGTTTATCTACCTTTTGTATGGAGTATACAAAAGATACATAATCCTTGCAATTTATCCAGTGGGGCGCACTAATAGGTGTGTTAGCTTGGCACGATGACCACTTAGAAGCTTGGCCCACCTCACTGGTAGGTCTCTCCGAGAGTAGTGGCGAGTCTAGCCCTTCGTCTCGGAATGAAAATCGGTCAATTGTAAAGCTTGTAGAGGAATGAGCGGCCTTTATAAATAAGGAAGGCGCAGTCCGATGCTTATAAATTCACATGTAACCCATCCATGTATATAAGTATGACGACTACTTTCCCGTGTCTCAATTGTTCCGTTATAAGTAGCAGCTGTTATTGTATATCACCAAAAACCCACATCGGAACGTAAACTCTATCGGTCCTTCCGTCCTGATGGTTTCACTTTTTTGCCGCTTAGCCCTAAGTACGCCACGCTAGCCAGCAACAATAGTTTCCCACTAGAAATTTCAAAACTTGACTCGAAGTTTTGCCAACATTCGTCATGTCATGCGATGAGATGCTCAAGCTCGCGCAGGCCGAGGAGTCCAAGGAGTTCAAGTTATTCGCGGCGCTTGTCGACGGAGAAGTTGAAGTTGAGGATGCAGTACAATGGGTCATAAACACGACGATGGACAGACTGGAAAACTACGGTCCAGGAGGAACAATCGAGAAGGCCGACGCAATAACATTCATAGCTATCATTGAGCTGGCTATGCAAATCGATACAACCCAGTACGGACCATTGGTTGAGTTCCTGGGAGAATTGAAGCTGTACAATGCCGTCGATTCGTCGACTGGACTGGTCCTAAAAACACAAGATGGAAGCAGAGTATGGTCGCATCTACCATCGCTCACTTTCTGCGCCCGCGAATTATGGAATGACCGGATGACACGTAAGCGACATGGAGTCTGTACTTTTTATTTCCCCTTCTGTAGCACTAATTGAATCGTTAGACATCTGTGACCCGGATATGGAGCCTGATCAGCAGATCAGATGGGCAAAGCTGAATATCTTTCTCGCGCAAGTGACCCAAGCTGCCGATGTTGAATACACTTCCCCGTTGCAAGTGTGGATCAGCGATGCTATGGATGAATCTCACATGGCACTTTGCGGACTTCGTCATGTGTTCGAAGAGGGCATTCCTTCCGAACAGCTTGCCTCTACGGCTGGCCTGCTCGGCGTGTGCTACTGGGTAGTTTGTGCCGGCGATAGATTGTGGGAAAATGTACTCAACTGCCGCAGATACAACAAGTATGATGGTCGGCCTGGAGAAATGTATTCAAAACGCGGTTGGAAGGGCTTTGAACGCGAAAGATGGGATATATGGGTGGAAGGCCTTCGTGATGCGAAGGCTGCCTGCACGTCTGGCCAGGAACTCGTGGAAGACTTGATAGACCGTGCTCTATCGAAAATAGAGTGTGTAATGAACAATGAAACGACATCCAGCTAAGCTTTTTCGATGCTTTTAACATGGAATAGAGAGTTCGTGGGATTTCTTGAATGGTGGGGGGGGGGGGGGTATCTCTGCGACCGGCAATGATTTGCGGTTGATCAAACCCTAAGTAGGTGAAAAGGTAGCCTTGGAGCTTGGAGGACGAACGTGTAGATAAAATGTCTAGGATGTATGTGGACAGAGGAAAGAAAAAGGAATATATATTCTCTACTAACAACTGAGGTTAGTTAAGTAGTTATTTGAGGCCTAGTAAACAAAGCGTTAACACACCACCCATCTGGTATCGCACCGGCCTAGATCAGTTTACTGGTCGAAAACATACATTTGAACTAGATATAGGACCGATTCTTAAAAACCTCACAGAGGGTATTGATATAGAGCTCAGCTCAAACTGTATATATAGAAAAACAACGCCAAACCCCCAGAGCCTCAATCAATCACATCACATACTCAGAAATACAAGTAACCTACCATGAGAACGTCTCTTCAAAGAGATCAACCGTCTTCTCCCCTTGTACATTCCTGACAGCCTCCCGCACACTATCGCCCAGGCCACCAGGACCGCAGACGCTAACCGCCATCGCACCGATCTGATCTGCCTTTTCTTTTTCTAGCACGGATTGGATACACGGCTTGCCGTGGTGGATGCTGACCGGAATGCTTGCCGGAGCGCATTGCATCCACGGCAAATCCGGCTGTGGGATGTATTCCTCGACTGTGTCTTTATGTGATGTGATGTGGAGGCTGATGGAAAGGAGAAGCCGTGGAAATTGGAAGTAGGAGTGCCCGTTCGGGTTTCTTGGGCTAGTTAGGGATTCATGGCCTAGTATTTCCGTCATGAATGTTTGAATCCAAGTGAGATGGTCTTTCCATATGTCAGTGGTCAATTATATGTAACAGGTGGAGTGATCATACCTAGACTGCGGACGATCCAGACCAGATGAAGCTTGCGAGTAGCTGTCTTTTGCTCGGTGAACGTGGCGATCACCTCATTCAAATATGACATAGGGTGGGTAATGCCGATTCCCCCAGCTATCAACAGTAAAGTACCATATGAGGAGAGAGAATGGATACCACCTGTAAGATGTTAACAAATATGTTTCAAATCATCAACACTCACTGTGTAGGGTATGGAATCCGTACCAAATGGCCCCTCCGCCAATGCCATAGCCTGAATGCGTCCTTCAGGGGAGCCCTCCGCCTTCTGGAGCAACTTCTTCGTGAATCCGTCTTGGCCCTTGATCAAGACGGACATGGTTGTAGTCAGCGAGCCTCCGGTGAGAGCGTCCGAAGAGTCACCCGAGCTGCGCTTTTCCTTCATATTCAACGACTCCGATGTCGAGGACCACGCAACGGTGAAGGGATGTGATGTCCACAAGCCCAGACACGGCATGTAGAGGTACATATACTGACCAGGACGGAAGCGCCATGCCCGAGCCACGGCCACATCAACACGAGCAACAGACCCAGACAGAACCTCGACTGTGGCAGTTGTGGGTCTTGAGCTAAGGTTTCTCCATAGTAGTATTCCAAGTCGACCTGCACGATCGAGGCCCCAGAGGACCAAGGTGCCAAGGAGCACACGCTGTTGCAACAGGTTTTGCAAGTGGTACCAAAGCGCCACGAAGGAAAGGATGGCAAGGGCTATGTGTAGGTGAAGGAATAGTTCGTAAAATGCATGTCGGGCCGGCGACAGTGATTGAATAAAGATGCAAAGGAATCCGAGGATGGCCTATGGACATATATGTTAGATGACCATCCGCAGAGCTGGTGGACTGCATCACATACCAGAAGGCCGCATATATAAAGCTTCTGTTGCCACATAATATATAGAATATAGTCCGTGCTATCTAAGTTCGAAAATTCGATGTTAGTGAATAATTGCATCATGCATGGTCAAGGCAACTCACGTATATAAGCTTGGTCGGCTAGCACGGCGCTCATGTGAATGACTGCGTTGGCTGCGATCACACGTCCCACCCAACGATGCATGAAATTGAACGTATCGAACGAGATACCCAACAGCTGGACCAACGGATTGTTTCGTCCTGCGCCTAAGACCAAGCCTGGCGTGTTCATGACCGCCAGGTGGCCCGCGGAGTATTTGAGTTGGAACATCTTCTCCGAGTAATCGCCGATCCACCAATCGACCGTCACGATAATGAAAATTATGTTCAAGCTGAGATAGACCAACAGGCAAATGATTTCCAGTCGTAGCGGTAGGGACCCCATATGAAGCCTGAAGAACCGGAATTCGCGGCTATGGCGATTGCCCCATATCGGAGCATATAGCAAATGCTTTTTCAGGGCCGCATTGGAGCGATTTGTCCGGCACAGCTGCGTCTGGTCGGTTCCTTGCTGTGCCGCTTTTAATCGTCGACGATGTCGGATGCGAATGGCGGTTTGCCAGACAAATAAAAATATCACCAGTCCGCCGACCACGAACAGAGGGACTGCAATCGTGGGGTTCATAGGCGGCTCCCCCGGGCCATTTCCTTTGAGTTCGACGCCCATAGTGCCATTCAATAGGCAAGGGGGGCTCGAGCTGCAGATCCACTAGGTATGGAGACCGTCAACCACAATGAACATAGATTATTCAATCCTCAAAGGACCCAAGACCGAGAAAGGGCGAGAACACAAGGTTCGGAGTTGTGTTATAAAAGGTACTGGGGTCGCGTAGAAAAGAAGTAGGACGTGGGCATCATTGGCGTTGTATTAATTCCTAAACCAGCCATAGACACATGCCGTCATTGACACAGGTCCCGCAAGTTTATTTTTTGGCGGAACCCTCACGTTTACACGGCCGTAGATAATTGTGTCTCACATGGTCAGTGTAACGTCGAATCGAGGTGGATCTTGGTATGCTGAGTTTATTTCGAGTGGAGATGATCTGCTCGGCTGAGTGGTGAAGAACTTCAAATCTCTAGGAATTGCCCGGTCATGACTAAATCGAAGGGCATGTGGACCTCATGATAATGTGGCGGACCGAGTCATCTTTGCAGGTGAGGGAACGCCCTATAGACGCAGTCCTTGCTCGGCAAGCCGAAAACGGAATGTTGATACCTGTCACTCAGCATTCCTCGTCCCCAATCGGTTACGGGACAAGAACAAAGAGAAGAGGAAATTGAGAATAATCATTTTGGTTCCTGGATTGGACTGATTTTGCTTGATATCTGCAAAGCAATTGTTAGAACCCTCAATATCAAGACGCTTAACGTGGACTCGAGCCTCAGATACTCGGTCCAATGGGATGCAACTGCAACGTTAGAGACAATGCTCAAGTTCGAGGTGGAAACTGTAGCGTCGCAACGTCCTAAAACCTTGTATATATGACGCCATAGTACACTGTAGTAAGAGTCGGAGGCGCAAAGACTTCAGAATTGGCTCGACAAATTCTAGGTAGGGGTCCGTGTGTATAGAACGACACCAGATGGAGACAATTACCAAACGACTTCACTTGGCTTTCAGGCCAACGAGCTCCATTGAGCCAAGTCTCTCGCAAGCACCGCTAAGCATTTCGCTTCACGACTGCCCGAAACGGGTTGTCGCAGCGGGCCTGGTGCCTTGGATTAGATGGACAGCAAAAATGATGAGACAGGTGAAATGTCGGCCCAGGAAAACCAAGTATGTCACACAATGGGAAAGATAGAGCTCGAATACTTCCTCCCCCATCTGCCCTAGCCTAGTATCCATCATTAAAATGAGCGGGAAGATATAAATAAGAACCAAAAAGCTAAAAAAGAAACGTGGTTCCAGAGGGGGTCGAACCCTCGACTTTGGCGTTATTAGCACCACACTCTAACCAACTGAGTTATGGAACCCCTTGAGATGATTTTTCGAACCAGTTTGCCACCTATAAGGTAAATCAAAAAAGACGTCGGGAAGCCCTCGGAGCCGAAAGGCGAGGTTAAGTAATCAATGCCCTTTTTTTTTGGAGTACTTCTGTTACATCCCGATATGCCCGGGGTCTAGATTGCTCTATACATAAATACCACAAGAATGCATACATGCACTAAAACGGGATGATATGAAAGATGTAGATTATTTCAAAACCAAAACAGTGTGATTTCACCGGAAATAAACTTGAATATTGAGCACGGACCATGTGCCATTCTCACTGCTGGACCTCTATGGGTGACTATGGTGTCCGTTAGTTTTCAAGTATGTGAGTTTATTGATAGTTGTGATGATGACATTCTAATTGGCGCGAAGGCCTGCACAAATATGCTACTCCTGATACCATTCCATTCCCCCCTCTTTTCATCATGACCAAAATTCCTTGACCATAACCAAACTAGAAATACAAAAGCCGAAAACGCCGTCATTATTGGGTTTACATAAGTCAGAACCGTGCTTCTCAGCCGGACGACACCTCCTGCACAATGGGAGGGGCATGGGGTACTGGCTGTTCATCTTCCTCAACAGAGAGGCTGCCATAACCAGTGTCGTTGCTAGCTGATCGTTCCCGGCGGAGAAACGGTCTTTGGACAGGATGATCAACTAGGTCTTGATCGGCGTCGCTTTGAGATGACAGGGATTCTCCCCTGCGCCGACGGGCCCTGCGTTTCTTAGATAGAGCCCTGTCAGGTGCGGTGTGCACAAAGTCATCGACATTGATGCCTGCGTTTTGGCAAATTTCTGTGCAGGAATTGACGATCACTTCTACAAGAGTAGAGGAAAAGCCGTAGAAAGCCGGGGTGTAGGCATTTCGGGCCCAATAGATGAGTTCTGCTGATACCCGCCCGAGATTGGGGATGTCGCGGGCGCAGATGGAGACCTTGCGGGTCGGACGGGGCCTTTGTTCGGCTTCGTCGTCTGCAGAGGAGGTAGCCGCCTCTGAGACTGGAGTCGAAGGGGAGGATGAGTCGGATGACGCGATATAATCCACATCAGAGGCGAGGAGGTGTAGGAGGTGATAGACAGACGAGAACCCAATGAGAGAAAGCTCGACTGGATCAATCGGAAGCTGATTGAACCAAGTGATGGCCTTTTGAATAGTGAAGGACTCAGGTAGTGAGGAGGCGTCACCTGTGGATCGTTCGGTGACAATGGTGGCAATCATAGCACAGCGCACGGCAATGGAGATTTCGTCCCGCACGGAAACCGGCAGAGAGGAATCAAGGAAGTTTGATGAGTGGCTCTGACTTCCCTTTCTCTTCTCTTTCGGCAGCGCAGCAAGAACTGCGCCAACATTTTCAATGCGGTTTTGTTCGAAGAATACTGCTTTCATCACGAGTGCCCGAGTACACGCGGCGGAAAGCACTGGCGCCACATCAAGAGACATACGAATCTTCTCTTTGAATGCATCACGGCTTGCCTTAGACACCGGGCCCTTCTCGCTCGCTTCGAAATAGTTGAGAAGAGCGGTTTGCAAAAGATGACTGGACCACCAAGCTGCAAGTGCGTCTTGGGAACATTGGATAGCCGGGTCCTCGTCCACAACATCAAGCAGCACTTCGTCGTCGCCAGTGCCTTCCTGGGTTGGACGGTTCCAGGTCAGGTTCACAGCGCGTTGAATGATGTTGTCGATCATGACGTCCTCGCAATCTAGCTTGATCAGGGCAGCGAGATGAGGGGCAAGCTTATCAGGGTGACCATCAGGCAGGGCAGCATTGAGTTCTCGAGCCACGCCCCACTGGAATCTGGCAAGAGCTCGCGCAATGTCGTTCGACACATGGAACGACCAGGAGCCCGGCTCTCCGACGTTCCACAAGAGAATGCGGACATGCAGGGCCTTGATTATCATTCTTGTGGGAGTACAGGGGAGTGTGCCGGCGGCGAAGATAGTGAGCACCAAGCGGCTCTTGCTGATCTCAGCATCTCCACCAGTGAGTTGAGCATCAATTGCGATATCCCAAGTCTTGACTCGCCCCTTCTCGTCCTCCTCGGTGATTCCGGTGGCCCATGAGTAGAGTTTCCATCCCATGAAGCACCGTAAGACATATTCAAAGCATCTTGAAGTGACAACATACCACTCTCGGAAGAACCTATGACGCGGAACACCGACCCGTTGCATGCTAGTCAGCCAAGCCTGCCGACGGAAATCACTAGACGTAAGAGGCGCAGTCGGGCCCTCAGAAGCCGATTTGGATGGGCCGCGCCGCGTGATGGGCTGCGCATTGAACAAGTAGACAAAAACAATAAAGGCACTACCAACGACCAGCGTTGCTAGCATGAGGAAATGAGAAAATGCACGCGCCTGCCACGAGTACCAGAACTGCTTCAGGTAGAATTCCCAGTGTGCCAGTGTGGGTGTTTGTAAACGGCTGAGAAGCCTGGTGGGAAGTGCAAACAGGCCCTTCGACTCGGACTCGGCACCGTCAGAGCCCATACCCTCAAGAACCATCAGACCGGCAAGGGCACCCAGCATATACTTGTTGGGCATCATCCTTGAACGTCGACCGGAGGGATCTTCTCTCGCATACTGCGGTTGAAGGGGTGAGGATGATGACGAGGGGTATTTGATATAGGATTCGACAAAGACTCCTTGCTTTGCAGTTTCAGCTCGCATACGTTTCCACGCATCTGAAACCGGAATGAGGCCTTCTGGGGGGTTGTGAGAGGTGGGTGAACTCTCGCTGGACACCTCTTCCGCCTGAGAAAACACACTAGGTGATGCACCAGAGCCCGAGTCCGTCGAGGCGTAGTTGCTGGGTGAGGACACAGAGGCTGAGGATGTGGCGGCCTGATCTGCTGCTTTATCAGCCTGGCGGAGCCGGTTCTTCAAATCAGTATTTTCGTCCTCCAAACGTTGGTTACGAATTTCCAAATGCTTGATGTACTCCGTCGCTTTTGACAAAATGGATGCTTTGTTGAGCTTGTTCGCAGCATTTGCTCCCTCCGCTTCGTCGTCATCATCGGCTGAGCCTCCATTCGGGTTCTTGGTCGACCGAAGGCTGGGAACACTGTCGCGAAGTTCGGCGATTTTATCGTTCAAGTTGGCGCGATACCGCTTCTCAATGACGTTGTGAGCTCGCTTTTTAGCGGGCATTTTCTTGCCCGGTTGCACTGGTCCAGTCGCTGTGGTGGCATCGTCATCGCTACCCGTCTTTCGCTTCCGGCTTGTCCCAACACTTGAGATTGGAGACACCAGGCCTAAATGTTGCTCCTGGGTCGTGTGGCAATCTTGTGCAGGCAGGCTGTGAGTGTAGCCAATGTTGTTCCCGGAATTGGACTCGGATGGAATTTCCATCAAGCCGAGCGGAAGATTAGGCGAGAAGTCTTTGTAGTTCAAATGACTTGGGGAACTCATGTCTGTGTGCGGGGAAATAGATGGTAGATCTATGGATGAAGCCATTGGCTTTTGATCTCCCTCCGAGAACATTGGCTCATCCCATCGCATCCATTGGGTCCAATCCTGGTTCACATTCTCTCCGGTTGGATGTATGAACGAATGACCATTTCCTCGCGCCTCATCCCCACCAGAGTTTCGTGAAGAAAAAAGCTGGAAGTCACTCTCCATGGGAGCGGACATCTTGGCTGGTATTTCAGGGTCGGATTCACGGCCAATGCCTGAGGCAGTCTAAGTCCGAATGATGTATTGGGCACTCTAGATAGTTGTCACTGATGAAAACGTTAGTTCCGGTAATAGGAGAAAAGCCACTGATCCTTAAAGAACATAATTGAACTGCCTGCACAGTCATATTCGAGGCAAAGCAGACAGCTTGATACAGGCTAGCTGCGATCCCATGACATCAGCAAGGAGATAGATGATACTGACTGGGTTCAACTTCAAATGTAACACTCGAACTCAAATCAATGGAGCTTAACAGACGTGAATGTACTCCGCGCTTTGTGCAAAGTGAGATGCAAAGACTGAATTGCGAGGAGGGGAATGTGAGAGTCACAGTCACGGGCGGTGCTAGCGATTGGAGGAGCAGAAAGCAGGGGTGTGCAAGATACCCACATGAAAAAGACGTAGTGGAAGCAATTAGGCCCAAGGAACCAGGTGAGTTCTAAAGTCCGTGGCGCAAAGGTGATCCCCGAGCGATAGAGCGAAGGTGGATCACCTGGGCAGCCCTTGAGAATGGAAACAACTTAATGGCAAGAGACAGATACGAGCTATTGCTTCAAACTGTGATCGAGCTTCCAGTCTCCATGCATGAAGATCGGGGGTCGTTGTATGGACCAGAATACATCAGCCCAGGCAGCCGAATGGAAGGCAGTCTCGTCGTATGATCGCGGCTGGCCGCACTTCCGGCTCGCCGGTCACCCCTGACCGTATCCGGGTTGTTAATTACGCTGAGTCATGACTATTTGGACTTGTAACATAGTAATTAATTTTTCATTACTGTAATAAATAGCCAATTTTCATTCGTTCTGGCTATACCCACTTTACCCATCTCCAAGGCCGCAGGTGCCTTCGTGGGCATGTGATTTCGGAGCTTCGCTCTTTCACATTTCCTCCTCGACTCCGTTATATATCCTTCCTGGGCTTCAATATTCAGTTGCTGAGATGAAGCCAGCCCAAGTTCTCTTTTTCGCCCTCTGATCGTCTTGACACGTCACCGCGTGATGTCTTGGCGCCCCGCAGGTAGGCGACACGGGAAAAATTGGGCGTGTTATGATCTTATCTGATCGTGCTAGTCTCCACTCCTGCCTCGCCGGTAACCGGAGCGCAGTGGAACGGCGCCAGAAGCGAATGGGATCAACGGTACTCCATAGAACATATGGAGCAGGCTGTGTGGATCTTGAACCCGCTGTCCTAGTCCACGTCGATTTACATTAACAGAAGCACTCGGCTCTCGCGACCACGTTGTGACAGGCATTCTAAAAAGGTCTGTCTTATGCTTTGGACATTATCCATCCTGCCTCATGATTCTCTAGTTCTTGAAGATCCATTCACTTCCATGGGCTGCCTTCTGTTGGGACCCGGTCGACTGATCTCATTCTTACCCATTTTATCTACTTACAATAAGGACTATGTACTCAATACCACCATATGGTAATACTAATATGTTGTACTTCATTATTCCCGGCTGGCTCACCGACTTCTTCACTCCGTCACAGGCCTCGTATGGAGCATAAGGCTTGAGCCTGTCTAACGCATTCTCCATCCCCCACTGGCGCAGAATACCAAGCCACCGCGTATTTGGTCGACGCAGAGGAAATTCATAGATGGCTCATTGATATTACATCTAAGCTATTGACATGCCATTTGTTACAACCCATAATGGGTTGGCGTGGACCCTGGATCAGGTTGTGCAGGCCCGAGTTAGTAGTTGTGAACTGCCTAGGTAAAACTTGACGTAGTGGTCGTTTAGGCGACTTTTTGTTTTCCAGCCGAGTGCCCCATTCGTGGATACGGCGGGGGAAAGAGAAGGAAAAGTATCCGCATCGGCCGCTGATCAAGCCACCAGGTCCCCCAGGGCTGTGTTGGATGCTAGTGTTCAAATATCGGAAGTGCCCCAAATGTCTGTGGGTACCTTGGGATTTGCTACTCCGTACTGCTATTTGTTTCACTCAAACTGCGACATGGATTCTGTTAACGAGTCGAACAATCTCTTTTCTTCATTTATCTCTTGAATCTGGATTCATGCTTCTTGAATCCGCGACAAAGCGCTCTACGATGACGTGTAGACACACATCACACTGACCAAATTACTAGCCAAAACTAACGAAATTGAAGTGACGAGTCTGACTTTCGATCTCGACAAGGCAATATGAAGCCCAAATTTAGTGCTTCAGGGGATATCAGCCACGCGAGTCTAACCTTATATGTCCAAGGAGGCAGCTCAACTTACCGAAATGTCTTCCCATTTCTCCCAGCCGCGTCCACGGACTTGAGCCAGTTCTTCATCCGTCAGCTGCTTGCCGGTAGTGAAGTATCCCGATTGGATTTTGGCATCGATCTCAACCCTTGAATCACTAGGGATCATCTCGTCGGGGATAGGGATACGCTCGATAATCTTGATACCAGAGTCCACGATAGCGTCGTGCTTCATGTTCGACATTGACAACATGCGATCGATCTTCGTGATACCGAGCCAGTGCAGAATATCGGGCATAAGAGCTTGGAATCGCATCTGCAGTGGACGAAGTCAGTATATACAAGCCACGTCAGGTGACGAGGATCCTTACGTCGCGGACACCGGCAATATTCTCTGTACGAGTGAAATATTTATCGGCGGTGTCACCTCCGCGCTTGCGCGCATTATAGACAAGATACTTAATCACTTCTCCAAGGGCTCGACCTTCCTTGCGGAAGTAGATGACCACACCACTGCCGCCATTCTGTGCCTCTCGGATTGCTTCGCGAATACCGAACGCCAAGTATGGTCGACAGGTACAGATATCTGACTGGAAGACATCACTGCCATTGCACTCATCGTGGACGCGCAGAGCCAGCTTGACATTCTCGTCTGCGATCCGGTCCGGTGGGCCGAAGATGTACACGGTGAGGCCTCCGATTGGTGGCAAGAAGGTTTCCAGGTCAGGCCGAGTGATAAGCTCGGGATAGCTTCCACCAGTATGCTCGAACAAAGTCCGACGAAGGGTGCCTTCGTCAACCCCAAATCGCTCTGCCACACCGGGAAGATACCAGACAGGCTCGGCTGCTACCTTAGTCACACGAACTTCGCCGGATGAATTAACAAGAATAGACCCGTCCACCTCGAGCAGTCCATTCTTCACATCATCTGCGATCTCCGCAAGTTTCATGTTAGCCCGAGTGACCGCCATAGTTGGGCGGATATCCCATCCAGCCTCCAGCTCTGCCTTGAACTGGTTGACGATGTCATGGCCATAAGGGTCCAGAGAGACGATCTTTTTCTTATCCGCCCAGGCAGGCTGCGGGGGAAAATTGAAAGTCGGCTCAGAGTTACGGAAGTCCGGTCGGAAATCCGCGTCCAAGTCGCCAGCGGCAATGGCAAGGGCATTGTAGATGCTGTAACTACCACCGTGGGCACCGATGGCATTGCGGCGCTTGACGAGGTTTCCGCTGCGGGATACAACTATCGGACCCCGGGATTTGGCGTCGGGAGCGCCCCACTCAAGGGGGACGGGCTCAATGCCGCTCTGGCCGGGGTAAGTAGTCAACTATACTTGATATTAGTATCATACGAACATTCAAAACAGCACATACCTGATCTTCCTCACGATTATATGGTTGCTGTATCTGGGAGTGGGCTCCGTGGGGGGAGTTGGGGATGGTTCCGCTTGTGCGGGCAAGACGGTGGCGGGTTCTGTTTTCAACATGGTTACGTAGAGAAGAGATGCTCCAAGGTAATGAAGCAAGAATTTGAGGAGAGTCTACAAGAAAAGAAGGGGAGAAAGGGGAGAAAGAGCCCTGGGGGAGGGGAAGTACAGCATGTGACTTATCTTTCTCCTCACGTTATCTGAGGGGCTTATCTGCATACAAAGGGGGCACTATGGATGTGTGCATGTGCTTATATAGTTCTTTGTATTAATTGGCTTTGATTATAATGTAGTATCGTGTACACATAGAATAGCGGTATATATATACTATTACTAGCTGTCCCCACCGGTTTCCACCGGAGTTCTTCGGCTTCAATTTAACTGGTCGGAGTTAGCAAACACCGAAATTCCCTGGATTACTGCATTTTGTCTTGGTCACCACAT
This sequence comes from Penicillium egyptiacum, assembly GCA_911456345.1. NCBI lineage: Eukaryota > Fungi > Ascomycota > Eurotiomycetes > Eurotiales > Aspergillaceae > Penicillium > Penicillium egyptiacum. The sequence continues at coordinate 498,811 of CAJVRC010000905.1, forward strand.
ATATGTACCTCAGGGCAGAACTGCCTGTATTTCCCCATGAGGTAAGTGATTTCGGTTCGTATTTCAATGCCGCCCGCTAACTACGTATACTCACAGTACCTCGCGTCGTCGGAATGGCAAGCCAGCCTCCTGCGAGCCATGTCGTAGAGACAAAGTCCGCTGCGACCATGCATTACCTGTATGTACTCGCTGTAAAGACCGTGGGCTCTCCACGCGATGTTACTATCACCCCGCTCCCCTGACGAGGGCCAAGGGTCGGCGTGTCTTCCCATTGGCAGAGGGAGTTCCCTTTGATCGACCTCCATCAACAAGGTGTGTCAATAAATTCAACTTTTTGATATCATTTTCGTTTTACATCATTGAATTCCTAGTCAATTACCGTCCCCAATGCGCTTCCGTAGCAAAATCCATATAATATCAGGCTCTTATAATTGCTGTTTCCCAGGAACCCTCATTCAAGCGAGACATCACTCAACGCCGACGTGTCTAATGCGGGACAAGAGAGCTCTTCTGGGCGCACAGCCCGTACTCAACCACTGCTTTCTGGGTACTTCGGCCCCACGAGCTTCGTATCCCCCCTAACCGAGGATGTCGACTTGGGCTCGGAAGGTCAGGGTCTGGGCCTGGAGAGCGAATCTTCCCAGAGAGTCCTGCCACCATACTGGGTCCACAAGATCTCCGAAATTCTATTGATACTCAACGATTTTGCCAAAATTGAGGCCCTAATCCGCGATTATTATGCACTAAGCCAGAGCGCTATTATAGCAGCGCCATTCGTGCTCAACAGCCTTGGTCCGGTCGGGTCCATGTGCAAAGAGAACATATCAGACCGTAATCTTGCTGATTTCACATCCTCACTGACGGTGCGCATAATACAAAACACAGTTGAGATTTTCGAGGTTCCGCCCACCACGCAAGGGCGAGACTTCCATACGCTATTTACGGGTCCTGCAATCCGCCTTGAGATTATTGGACTTCTCTGCGCTCTCGCCGGTCGAGCAAGATATTTGGGGCTCGCTAGTGACAGGTTCGATGACGATCGAACCTCGCGATCTCAATATGCGCATAAAATGCTTGCAGCTAGCGATGCCGCACTCCACATTTGCAAAATCCTTACGCCACTCAATGATCTAACAATATGGCTGGTGCATGAGATTCTCCTGTTGTCGGATATAGTACATGGCGACTCAAGTTCGTTCACCCATTCCATCCGCCGACTTGCCTTTCCTAACACCTTCTAGGCCCTGCCTGTTGGAAGCGACTAGGCGAGCTTTCCACCGACATCTTCGCACTCGGTCTCCACCGTGATTCCAGGACACCGAGTGATCTACCCGAGTTTCTCTTAGAGTCACGTAGACGCCAATTCGCTGCAGCATATCAGCTTGACAAGAGCATTGCCACATTCTTAGGTCGACCGCCAAGAATACCATGGCGATACGCCGATTGTCGCATGCCCCTTGATATCAGCGATGAGGCACTCGCTACCGATAACAAGGTATTAAATTACTCTCACGACTACATTGACGAAAATGGCTGGAGTCGCCACGGAGTAGTCCAGCGGTCATCGTGGATACGAGTACGATTTATCATCAGTACATTTCGGGATGAGATTCTTGAGGTCTCTTTGCAGAACGTGACACCCGAGATGGAAAATATGCTCAAGTAGATCATCCCTTTCTTTCTACTTATGTTCAGCAGCTGATACCATACAGGAATATCTCGCAGCGATGCCATCTAGCATGGGATTCGCTCCCCAGTTGTCTACGCTACAGCCCACAATGTTGGGATCAAAATTTACACATAGCAGTATGCCTCATGATGATTATTTCATATCTGGCATACCTGTACAATGACTTCCTCATCCAGAGACTCATCGCCGGGAAGAATAACCCGCGCGGAAACACAGCACTGCTCGCCGTGAGCGCTGACATATTATCAACCGTCCTGACATTGGGCATGCAACGCGAACAAATGATTGATCTCCGGCCAGACTTTGCGTGGACGGTACGTACTATCTAGAAAAAGTCTACTTCTACCTATTTTTATACTAAGTGAATGGCAGGTCCTGCTCTATGGCTTTCCCAGCGCTAGTCTACTCATCAAAGCCCTGCAACACCAAAAACGCACAGGGGAGCCGTTCCTCTACGAAGGGTCCAGATCGGCACTTATCCGCAATTTGAGTGTCTTTATTTCGCATCTCGAATCTATCGTTCGGCCGGATAATGCCAACTATGCTCTCTTTCAACGGGCCAGTCAGCTGTTTTCTAGGATCATTGACGAGATTCTGGAGCCGCAGTCAATTCTTCCGGATTCGAACCTTGATGATACTTCTGCTTTTGACTTTGATCCGATGATTGAGGTTGATGGCCTGGATTTGTTCAATAACATGGATTTTGGGGTTGCGTTTAATCAGTGGCTGTTTTAAAGGGGAGTTGTTGTGTCGCAGTGGTCTCATGTATATAGTCGTGACAGAAGGGAAGGGCTTCGTGGGCGGACAATCAGACTGTATAGGTCTGCCTCTGTAAATCCGCCTCCGTCAAAGGGGTACTCGTCAACGCTATGGGTATGGTTGAACCCACCATAAATAAAATAAAATAAAATAAAGCAGGCGCGCATACTACGCCATCAATGGTCCCGCGAGAGATATCACTAGCTCCTCTTAATCTCGCTCACTGCCGCCGTCTTGGGCTGGACTGTATGCTCCTCAGGCACTAGGCCTAAAAAGAGATACCCTGCGGAACATGAACTCTCAATCAAGTTAATGATTGGCAAGAAGCTGAGCCACGAGAAGAACCTGAAGGCAGACCTAGGCCCAAAGGGGAAATCCAACATGCATAATCATATCTGTCTGAGCAAGGGCAGCACTAGTACCTACCGAGAATGCTGAGCCGCCGACGTACGCATCGATGCAGCCCGAGGAACTGACACCTGGAGTCTAAGTCGCTGTAGGCAATGGTGGTTGTGACGATAGCCGGGTGGACGATATCTGCGTGTTTCAACTTCGCGTCGATTGTTACGTTGACATTATTGCTAAACTCCCATCTCCATGTACTGAACAGAAGACTGGTTCCATGACAAGATGAGGAAGATGCAAGAGAATCTGAATACATAAAAGATTAATAGGTGCCGAAAAAATTGAGCCACAGGAAGAATTCAGATTGACACGAAAGGAAGAAAGGAAGAAAATCTACAGACAGATCGAAACGCAAAAAGATGTTGTTTTTTGATAGCAATTGACTTCCTTGACTTCAAGCCAGCCGCTTCTTTTGGCATATCCGGCAAATGCAGGCCAGGAGAAGTGAAATGGGCTGCGGGAGCAGCCATGCGCGCAAATAGGTATCTAATTTCCTCTCACCCCTGTTGGCCCGCGAAAAAAGAAAGAAGAGATTTCGTCACTCTTCAAAGCATGAAACATGAAATGATTCGTTCAAACCAGAATATTGAGATTGAAGGGGATGTATGTTGTACATCGACACTGACGACGTTTCGCACGCTTAGTTGGTCTGGACAAAGTCGGCCTGAGCTCGCGTATTCTTGATAGTCTTCTTGATCATTTCCTCCACTTCATCCCAGTCGCTAGTATCAATGCGGTCGATGACGCACTGGAAGTGCTCTTGGATCTTCCGAAGCATGTCCCACTCATTGCGGTTGGAAACAAATGAGATTGCCACGCCAATGCGACCAAAGCGACCGGTACGACCGATACGGTGCAGATAGGTCTGGTAGTCGGGTGTGTTGGTGCGCTGACCGCCAGAGTACTCTTCGGGAATATCCTGAAGGCGAGAAAGGTTAGTTTCGAACGCGAAAGGGAACAAACAATGAACTCACGTAGTTTACAACCAAGGACACTGTAGAGACGTCGATTCCACGAGCGAGAACGTTGGTCGTGATGAGCACCTTAGCCTCACCGCTGCGGAAGGAATCAATGACTGCGTCACGCTGAGATCCCTCAACACCACCAGTCAGTGAGGCGACAGTGTGACCCTCAGCAACCATACGCTTCTCGATTTCAACGGCAGAGGCACGGGTCTATACGGCGATCAGCAATATTCCAAACTTAATCTGAGATGATACCTACCCGGACGAAAATGATTGAAGATCCGACAGTGAGGAGTCCGTAGAGCTGGACGAGGTTCTGATATTTCTCCTCTTCAGTGCTGCAATCCATGTAGAGTTGTTTGATGCCCTCAACGGTCAACTCCTCGTGTTGGAGGGTGATCTCGTTTGCGGCAGGGGCAAACTTGCCCGCATAGCGGTAGACGTGAGCGGGGAAGGTCGCCGAAAACAGGACGATTTGAACATTTCGGGGAAGCATCCTACCCAGGGAAAACTATTAGCCGAAAGCTTTGAGTGCTGAGGTCTAAAAGTACTTACGCCTTGGCCCGAATGCACTGGTCTCCCAGGCCTTGTTGGTCAAGCATGTTATCCGCCTCATCCAGGACAAGCACCTTCAAGCCGGTAGGGGTCATAATACGCTTCTTGATCATATCTTGAACAGTACCAGGCGTGCCAACGACAACTGAGCAATCCATCTTCGACGGGCGAGCGTTGGAATCGGCAGGAACAGCAGTGCCGATGATGAGACCATCAAGGAACTGACCCATAATCTGGATCACGCCGACTATCTGGCGAGCCAATTCGCGGGTAGGAGCGAGGATCAGAGCTTGAGGTGTCATCTGCAACTGCTCCGTCGAGAGGTCGAGACGACTGAGGATGTTGAGGACGAAGGCTGCGGTTTTGCCGGTACCGGACTGCGATTGACCAACCAAATTCTTCGGAGGGTTGCTCATCAGAAGGGGAAGAGCGCGCTCCTGGACCTTGGACGGCTTGCGGAAGTTCATTGTCGAGAGACCTTTCAGAATGCGCGCATCTCTGAGGTGTCAATCAAGTTAGCTTCGAGGCGCTCATTCGCACAGCGTATTGGTGAATAGCACTCACAGGCCCAGATCTTCAAAGCTCTTGACTGAGAACAGGGGGTTATTGGGATCCGCTTGCAAATCACTCAATTTCACCGCGACAGTGTAGTCGGGCTCCTCGAGATTTGCCGAACCCTGCGCAGGGGCAGAGGCTCCGTCCTCCTTGGGAGCGGTAGAGACATTGGAGGTATCTGTTAAATCAAAGAAAAATATATTAGCTATCAGGCGGGGTAGCGCGCGTTTTCCGGTCGTTGGACTGGAGGAATCAGCGACGGGTGGCGTGGTTTCGTTTCGTACCGGTGGGCTTCGACTCGTCAGGTTTGGTGATACGGTCAGCCAAGGAGCCCGCAGCAGGGGTGGTCTCTAGATTATCAGACATTGTGCAAAAGTCTGGGGGTATATCGAGAGAGTTGGATAAGGAAGGAAAGGTGTGGAGGGGTGGTCGTGGGGTAAAGAAAAGTTCGAAATGGATTAAGATGGCTGAGCGCACGATTGGGGGGTTAAGGTGGCGCTAGCTGAGGATGACTTCAGCTAGTCCTCAGGAAGAATGGAGGAAATCAGAAATCCAAGCACCCAAGGAGAGAAGAGCAATAGCCAAAAATCCAATAGCTCTCTGAATGGAAGAGCAAAAACAGATGACGCCGAAGGATAGGAACTAGTCCGAATTGAGTCAAAGCGAAATAAGTGTAATGGTATTGTAATAGATGGGCAAGACACATATCGCCTACCAGCAACATGTATGTTTGGTATTGTCACAGGGACCGGCCTTCTCCCCGCCTTGGCCATTGAGCTCATTCTTCCTGTCTGGATGGCCTTATTAGCCCATTGGACACTGCCTAGTTGGAGACGTTGACTATTTTGACTGATACCACACGAGTGGCTCATTGACGGGTAGCGCTGAAACCAGGCAACCCGCTCTCCATCGTTCGGTCTTCCATTCCCGCGCCGTCCCATGCGCGTCTGCCTTGGGATCTCAATCCAGCCATGGCGGCCGCAGACGTCGCTCCCCAATTTGGAGCAGAGTTAAAGGTATGGATACCGTATGGTGATGGTCGCAGATATATAGCTAACTGGATATAATTTATCTAGGATTCCTTCAAACCAGTTAACAGTTGGGTATGATCCAGACATCGTTTCCCCGCAACCATCCCGTCAGATCATCCTGTGTGCTTGAAGTGGAGCTAATGCAAATATGTTACACAGGTATCAAATGGTATATCATGGGTAGACGAGATACACCAATTCTACCGCGAGCGCAGTGCAATTGAGAAGGAGTACGCATCCAAGTTAACGGCCCTCTGCAAGAAGTACTATGACCGCAAGTCGAAGAAGATCAGCCCTTTGAGTGTAGGCGATACACCCACCTTAACCCCCGGCTCCCTCGAAAGCGCATCGCTCACTACATGGACTACACAATTGAACGCTGTGGAAGCTCACGCGGCCGAACGAGACAAATTTGCCTCAGAATTGGTAGTGCAAGTGGCGGATCCTCTGAAACAAGCTGCCACCCAATATGAAGAGATTCGCAAATGCCACGTTGAATATCATGGAAAGTTAGAAAAGGAACGGGAGGCAGCATACGGCGACCTCAAAAAAGCTAAGGGCAAATACGATGGCGCGTGCCAGGAGGTTGAATCTCGCAGAAAGAAAATGGAGTCCGCTTTTGACCATGGCAAGGGCAAAGCACAAACAGCATATCAACAACAAATACTGGAGATGAACAACTATAAGGCATGGCTCATTCAACTGATAACCCCGTGTCCTGATGCTAACTTGCGGGTAGAACCTCTATCTCATCAGCATCAATGTTACAAATAAGCTCAAGGAGAAATTTTACCATGAATATGTCCCTGAGGTGATCGATGTAAGATGAACCTGCCACAACCCATACCCTGGAGCAATTGTACTCATACTTCCGGCAAGGGCTTACAAAACCTCAATGAAACACGAGTCGCAAAGATGAACTTGATGTGGTCGCTCGCCGCCCAACTTGAAAAGTCATCTCTTTCAAATAGCACGGAGCATATGGCTAATCTTCTTGTCGAAATTCCTCGCAACAACCCGCACCTGGACTCCATGATGTTCCTCCAGCACAATGTGACTCAATCGCAGGAACCTGCAAACCTAGCATTTGAGCCGAGTCCAGTATGGCACGACGACGCTTCAATCATCGCCGATGAGGCAGCCAAGGTCTTCCTGCGCAATGTCCTCAGTAAGAGCAAAACTCAAATCCGCGAACTACGAGTTGAGTCGGACCGGAAGAAGCGTGAGGTTGAAGGAAGCAAGAAAGTACGGGAAAATATTCAGCATGGCAAAGATAATCGAAACGAGTTAGATGTTGTGCGGTCCATCTTCTACATTCAAGAATCCCTGCACGAGGTTGATCGCAAATGGGTTACAGCCGAGGTAGAGACCGCGACTATCATGGCAGTGGCTGGAGATTTGTCGTTGGGAGCCCAGAACCACAATTTCCGCTCTCAGACATTCAAGATCCCGACGAATTGCGATCTCTGCGGCGAGCGAATCTGGGGCCTGTCCGCCAAGGGCTTTGATTGTCGAGATTGTGGTTACACCTGCCATAGTAAATGCCAAATGAAGGTGCCCGCGGAGTGCCCGGGCGAGCAAACCAAGGAAGACAAGAAGAAACTCAAGACGTTGCGACAGGAACAGGCTGGTGCCATGCCTGCTGTCGACATCGGCACCCCTGCAGCTTCTACTGCCACCCCGTCCCTGACGCGACAAAATACAATGAACTCTCTTAGCTCAGGATATGCGGCCAGTACGGCTAGATCGTCATCAAACATTGCTGCTCAGCCCACAGCAGAAAGCCCAGCAGAGGAGCCTCCAGCTCCCGTTGCAGAGACAAAGCCAGCTGCCGCTGCCCCAAGGAGGAACCGGGTGCTAGCACCACCTCCGACAGCATACATGACTGCACCTCCGCCGAGCGACTCTGGCATGAGCCCGAGATCCAAAGAGCCACGAGGCAAGATGCTGTACGCGTATCAAGCAACCGGCTCAGACGAGGTCAGCGTGGAAGATGGGGATGAAGTGGTGATACTTCAACCAGATGGTACGTCCTCTTATCCTACGGTTTACATCCATTTGTTAACAATTGCACAGATGGTTCTGGATGGATGCGTGTGCGCTCGGGAGCCAACGAAGGACTCGTTCCGGCCTCATATGTCGAAGCTGCCCCAACACCATCTCCCGTGCCATCCGCTAGTCCCAGTAAGCCTGAGCGACCTGGGTCAACGTACTCAAATTCCTCGGCATCCCTGGCAGGAAGTGCTGCGCCGAAGCGTGTCGGACCAGCCGTCGCGCCCAGACGAGGAGCCAAGAAACTGCAATATGTCGAGGCATTATACGAGTACGAAGCTCGCAGCGATATGGAGTGGAATATGGCTGAGGGTGACCGCTTTGTGCTCATCAACCGGGATAGTGGTGATGGATGGGCCGACGTCGAACGGGGTGGTGTTACGAAGAGCGTTCCCGCGAACTACATCCAGGAGGTGTAGGTTGGGACCTCTAGGTTGTACCCACTGGCCTGTACGTTCTCTTTGAGGACGGTTGACACTTGCCTGTTTGGGCCCTCATGAGGTCCAAGCCTGCTTTCTGTTGGGTTTTGTTTCATTCTCCTGTATAGTCGGCGTCATCAGTGCCGTTCCGTCATTATTTTACATCAGCAAGGAGCATTGGGGGCATTCGTGCTTGGCATCCATTCGCGAGTCTCGGATAGAGCATAGGATACGTTGTTTCCATTGAATCCACAACAAAGTCAGAATTGTTCCAATTGTAGGTGGCAGCGCAGAGGCAAATGATATCATAAACAGCACCGGAGCCGACGCTTCCACTCTTCCATTTTGTATGTACGTCTTCAATCTCTTCCAAGAGATACAATCATAATCATCAATCATCATGCGAGTTGTTGACCAGGTTCGCAGCCCGGACCCCTCATGTTATTGCGACACAGGTGGGAATCCGGTATCCAAATGCTCAAACCCTGTCTCAGCCGACCACATATACCTAGACCAATCCTCCACATGGAACATTTCCTCCATAGCCGGCAAGTCCAAATCCATGTTCATGTCCACCCCATCCAAATATCCTAAGGTGCTATCACCCAATTCCAGGGCAGGGTCCAGCGAGAAGTCAAAGGGGGGAACCCCTTCAAGCGGACTAACCATGGGCAAGGTCTGCGCGGGCTGGGAACCCGAAACAGCCAGCGCAGAAGGCTGGAGCGAATACGCAGGATCGAACAAGGCCGCAGCTGCGGTCTCATCCGATGAAACAGGATACTCATACAACGATCCGGGCGCAGAATGCGAAAGAGAACCACCGTGCTCCGCGCTGAGTGTCCGACCCGAGCCTAAAACCGGCACCGCCGACCCAGAGAAAGACACTGTATGTCTCGATGATGATGATTCGATCCTAGATATCGAGCCCGAGCCCTCGGAGCCCGACCAATCTCCTCCCCCAACCGCATCATAGACAGGTGTCTTGCCGGGCGACGAAGCCGACGAGGTCGAACAGCCGGACTTTGACCCGGACCTAGACTTCGACCCGGACCTAGACTTCGACTTTGTCACCGCCGTTGAGACAGGCTTCACAGAACCTGAAATCGACCCCGACGGACCCGGACGTGGGGCAATGGGAAGGAACCCGTTCGGATTTTGCCGATGGATTCTTCCGCTCGAGGATTTCTAGAAAAAGAGCAAACACCAATCAGTACCATGGCGTTTGCAATTTCTCTTCTTCCATATCGCCGAAGATATGGATTCCGTTTTTTTTGGCTGTGTTTTGTGTTTGCGTTACTTTTGGACATTTGAGCTCTGCATCACGCTTTGCGCGTGCGTGCTCGATTGGAGATGTGCACGGCGTTGCATTGCACATTGTACATGTTGCGAATGGTCGGCCTTTACGCTTGATGCGAATCAACGGTCGATCTTGGTTTTTGTCAAGGTCAGTTTAACAGCTTTGTAGTTAGAGAAATGGAGGTGTTGGGGAGTATAGTAGGCTAGTATACCAGCGAGGTATGGGAAAAGAAAAGGGGAGTTGCAAGTTGTCTAGGTACTAACCATGATGTTTGCAGCTGGTCACACGGTGGCCCCGTATACAAGCTTCGCACGCCCACTTTTGACCGTCGATAAGCATTCCTTAAGATGAGAGGTCATGGTGTGGACGGGGATGGGCTTATATACCTTTTTCTAAGATCGTCCTGTGTAGGAGGGGTCAACCGGGATATTGAGAGCTATGACACAAATTTTCCTTTTCTTTTTTTTCTCTTTTCTCATTACATTTCCTATTACCTCGGAATATCCATGTTTACTGTGTGCCGCGAAAAATCAACCCTATGATTCGACCACAGCCACAGGATCGACTAGGACTGGCTTGTGCATCAGAGGATGTACTTTGTGGCTTTGTGGCTCTTTCAGGGTATCTTTTTGATGCATTTTGACTGGAGCTTGGGCCATAGTTTCATCTTACTATGCGGTACTTTTGTCCCGGACGTGGGTCTCCGACAGAAAATGCCAGAAAGGGTAAAACGGTTGGAAGTACATGTGCTATATAGTTGTACCTAGGACTAAGGGAAATCTGTACCCCATACTATACATACATGTAGTTATGAGGGATTTTCGTCAGTTGGAGTAGTTCCAGTCCAATATATTGGTAAATTGATACGGGAAATTCTCCATTCCCAATTTCCCAAATACTACCGTACCTTAGAAATGCCTCATAATTCCATGGATTTTCCCACAGCCCTTTTTCACGTGGATCTGAACTCACCCACTCGGCAATCGAAACGCCCGTACCACCATGGGGCTGGCGAAATCGTAGACCAAGAGGAAAGACCGCATCTGGAGGTGGCTGTGCTGTTTTATTTGTTTGATTTCCCATTAACCGCAATAACCTAGGAATGTTTCATATCTCCTTCTCTGTGCAGTAAATAATATTATATATACTCGAACCTTTTCTGTCACCTTTTCCTTCAATTTCTACACTTTTGCATCTTTTTTTTCTCTTTTTTCCCTCCTCAAAAAGACCAAGGAAAAAAGGGGAAAAGTTAGAGAGAATCAAGCTCCTTTCAGGTGTCACTCTCACACCAATCATAACGGCCCGAGAGGATCTCACCGCTGCCCCACAGTACATGCAGTATGCGCCATTTATATCCTGAGGCATTTTTCCTTTCCACTGGTTTCCTCTGCGGGATCGTTTCTCGGTTTGGAAATAATTCTGGCGCCTGTTGGGTCACGCGGTACACGGGAAGTGCGTTGGCCTTCTCTCGTTTTTCTCCTTTTTCTGTGCAACCGGATCGCCTATTTCGTCAGAGGGGAAAAAAAGCAGTTGGATTTCAGCATTTCAAGGGGTAGCCTTCAACAGACATCTCTGGTTCCAAATCAGCGAAGGACTCAAACAGATTATACTCTTCTCAGACTCGGGGATAATGACTATCTTGCCATAATGGACTCAGTCGATCTCAGACGCATCTGTCAACTAGGCAACGGTCCACAAATCTTTGAATTCTCATAATCCCCCAAATGCCTGGAAGGCAAGACCGTATCCCAAGGCAGGAGTTCGGCCATGATTATCTCGACCTGTACTAATGATGCCTGCGATCGCTTGTGTGACATTCGATACTCGCGTTGACTCGATCGCAGGTTAGTATATCAAGAGAATATGAAGCTAGGAGTCTCAAGAAGACCAGCTAGGTGCGGTTGACTATTTATATTAGTATTCCAGCATTTCCCCCTGAACGAGCAATATTTTCAACGTCGCAAGGATTGCTTGGGCGTACGTGCGCAGGAAAAGCACCCCGTTCGCTGAGTTATATGGCTCATATCAACGTCTCGTGCCCCCTGGTCCAGATCGGGTATTATATGGCGGCGTTAATACCCTCTTCGGGTCTCTCGTTTCACCGCATAGTTGCTACTAAAATATAGTTACACCGACTATTTAACTAATGTAGAGTTAGCGCCTCAGCATTAACGCATATCGCAACATCTTTGGATTCGGCGTTTCTTTCGATGACATACAATCACATCCGTCCGGGTTTCGCTCCATGCTGACCAGGATCTTTAGGCTGTAGGTTTGGCCGAGGTCTGAACCCAGAATCTGTATCTCGACTCGGACAATGAGGTATAATCCCGCACATTTTCGTCTCGTTTCATGTGCAGGATCCGGGTTGCACGGACACCAAGCTCTATCAAATTTTTCCAGTCCTTACGGTGATAGGAGTGCTTTCACGCAGGATGTATATCTTGTGTGATACAGTCTTTATATCCTTTGGTTGCCAGCCCGCTTTAGTCTGATGACATTTGAATTATATTTGCTATCCAGTCAACATCGTCGATGTGCAATTATCTTCTTGTCAGACCTAACCCAGCACCGCAGATACGTGAATAACACAGCAAGCAGTCATTCCATTCATCGACTCGTGTATCCGCCATCCACGGGTTGCTACGCCTGCTGTCTTGTCTTTGGATCGAGACGCTCTTCCTCCGCCTGTTTCCACTCACTCATGACCAAATCCGCTCTCTCCTTCGACATCGGCGTAATCCTCGGGAATTCTTCAGGCATATACACAAAACCTTGCGTCAAGCGATCAGGATCAGGCAAAATCGGACTTCCCGCGTCATCAGTTTCCAGCGCAATGTCGAACCCCCACCGAATGCGCGGCATGCCAAGGAACAAACTACGCTCGGCAAAATGGATGTCGGGACACGACGGCCGGCAAAGGTGAACATATCCTGTTTCCGCGGATCCGGGTTCGTCGCTGCCCTGATAATAGTCGTGGTACCGATCGGGATTGACTGTTCGCGGACTGGGATGACGAGCCGGGTCCATGTGGATGCCCCACACGTTGTTCATCACCTCTGCCCGCTTTGGTATAAAGCCCCTTTTGGTACTATGTACCATTTGTGCTCGTCGTCTTGTGTAACTGCGTGCGGAACGGCGGCTCCGAGAATGCTCATCGGCATCCAGCGGAGTGTGTCGTGTGTTTCATGCAGCCTCTTACTGTACTGTAGTTCGGACAGGGGTCGTCTATAGCCGGTAAGCGACCTGAACCCAACCACCCTTTCTATCTCTTCTTGGGCTTTTCGTTGAATATCGGGGTGTAGTAGCATGGCCTGAACTAAGGCGTATAATGTGCTCGATGTAGTGTCTGAGCCGGCTTGTAGGAGGGTTCCGGAGATATAATCCACTTGATCATCGCTGAGAACGTCTTTTTTTCTTCTGTGCTTTGTACATTCCCGCGCAGAAGCATGGCTTGATTGTGTTCTGTTCAACCTCTTCTTCTCGCAACCAATGGCTCAGATATAGCGCTTTCTCCTTTTTGTGGAGTTCTTTTGCTTTCTGTTGTGCTGGGAGAAGAAAACCGGCGGGAATTATCGCTGCTATTCCGGTCTGATTGAGATCCATACAGTAGACTTTACAGAACCCATTTTAATAGTCCTTTGATTCCTGTTTAGGGAGCGGAGTCTTTCCATGACTCGCATGTGTCGTCAAAATCCCCAGGTAACTTTCTACCAAATTGGGCCAAGATCCATCTTGGCATTCGAGTATGTAGTTTCCTAACCTCGTTCTATTTGCACCCAATCCCAAGATGAAGAAATAATGGCAAGTGCCATTGCCTTTGGCAAGAGCGAAGCTTATATGTATCCAAGAATATTAGAGTGGAATTTGTGTAAACCAATTCAACTCCTTGCAAGTCCTTACAATCAATCCAATTTACATGATCAAGCCATGGATCCAAAGCAAAACTTTCCGCTGCCTATTGCGGCAACCAGCCCGATCACCTCAACCCCGATAAGTCCGACAGACTCTGTGCCTTCAATTTCCTCCCTCTCATCCCTCACGTACTCAAGTACAAGTTCGTCATCGGCTAATCGAGCCCCACATCTCTCACAACACCTACTATCTACAAAGACAAGCTAGGAAACCCTTCTGATATGGAGGGAAATCGAAACCAACTCGCTCGTACGATGAGTGAGTTAGCAGAAGCAGGCTTTCGCCCGGTATGGTCAAGAGAGCACGGGTATCCGGGGAGAATCCCCGACGATATAGCAGAGTATATAGATTCAAACAGCTACCGTAAGGAGACTTGTATCTATTTTGGCAAAAGGTAGAGGATTTTTTCACTGACTTGAGTTCAGGATTTGATGAGCTGATTGGCCCTTTGAGTAGCCTTTTTTGGCTGGCGGGTTTGGACGAGCTGGTGGAAGCGGTATTCGACCCGGCAGTTGCCCTGGAAGATGAGGTCCGACTGATCCCAACAAATGTTGGAGTGACTTGGATCTTGGATCATGTTTACGAGGAAGGCAAGCTTCCTGGACCGATGTATGAACGGTACTTCTTTGGAAACCATCGACCTCCAGTGGTGGTTATGCCAATCCGCCTCGATCCCATTCCCACACAAGTCGGATACCAATACGCTTGCCATAGACTGGGGGAGGTATTTCCCGGCTACAGGCCGCAATGTCTTCCAAATGATATTGCCACAGTTCGAGTTAAGTGCGACAAAAACAAGGACCGCCTAGCCGCGAAGATCCTTAAAGACTACATTAGGAAACTCGGGAGCAGCTCATTCTTGTACCGAGTGTCTACTCGGGCCGCTTTAGCAGCACTGATGGCCTTTTTCGCTCCTGTAGTTCACAGCAAAAACCTAGACAATGAGTTGGGGCCCGGCATTTATACATCCGATTCCCTAGAATGGGTCTTGAGATTTGGTTCCGTTAATAGTGCTTTGTTGGTCTTCAAAGACACGGATTTCCGCGACCTCAACATTTGGAACCCCGCTGAGTCTGAGTGGCAGCACATCATCGCGACTTGGACCCAAAAATCTCTGTCGAACGTACCAGATTCAGTTCCACATGAATGGAGAACTGCAGACGTAATCAAAGGGCCGATCTCAAAGCCAGATTTGCCGAAGAACTGTCTACCAGCACCTGGAGACTTCTTACAGACAGTGGCAGCTAGTTACAGAGGATGTGGAGCGCTTTCTGCATCACTAGCGATGATAATCTGGATCGAGTAAATGCTCCCTGGTGACCCTTGTGATTTTATTATTAGCTTTATTGTTGATCACGATTTGGAACTCAATCCCAGTATATTTATCGATCTCGGGGGTGAGAGTGGATTGGGGTGGGCGTCGGAGTGGATGTGGGGGGATATCGTCACCGAAATGCATTGCCTCTGCCGTTTCAATGGTCATAGCAGCCTATCATTATAAACTAATTGCTAATGAAAGACCCTTAGGAAGGAGTTATGCTAATGTTGAACGCCCGAAATTGATTGGAAGTTCACTCCCAACGAACATGCGTTCCCTTGTACATTTGATGTGCTGTCCCCGAGCAAGCGACTACGCTCGTCTAATCTCATCCATTAACACGTCACAGAATTGCAGCATTGAGTATCCTGTTTATTGCAAGGGATGTCTCTACCTCCCCCGAATTTGACTGCAACATGCCCATACCGACCACTCCCACCGTGCTTTTATGGACGAGGGTTCATCAAACGGTGCCTGCCTACTTGGCCATAGTCCATCCCAAAGCAGATGCTCTCGGCGGTACGGGGCTAAAGTCCCATCATACCCATTTAGAATACTGGGTATATCTTTGGGCTACTGAATAAGCACATGATAGGGCAAACTAGGAAGACTGTAATCACACATCGAAAATGTGGAATGGTGTGCAGGAATACTCTATTTGATGTTTTGGACAAATAAGAAATAGGACTTAGATGTACACGTGCATCTCCGCAACTCGCGGACGTGGTCTTGGAGAAATCCATTGGACCTGCCGCAGCCTAGCTACTACCTCCTCGCATCTCGCACGATGCGATCTAGACCGTACATAAGCTTAGAGGTGTCCTGTCTTCTTTTTAGGATGCCACTTTCACAGGTAATGTAAGACTAGCTTCTGAGCCTGAGCGCTGGGTAAAACGAAGTCTCGCAATACGGGCCGCCCCATATAAGGATTTAGTTTAGTCTTCCCAACGAGGATTAACCACGAGAAAGCACGAATCCGTTGTCCCAACACCCTAGGGCTGCTGTCCAGTGTAGCTCAGTATGGTTCCTGCGGAGCCTTCCGAGACATCTTTTTCTTTTAACCGGCCCCGCAGGAAAATTCCGGACTTTGGAGAACGAGTGGCAATGGTTGAAGATCGGGATGGATAATCTGATCGTCAATGCACGCCTTTCAAAAGTGGGCTTTATCCATTATAGCACTTTTCAACTTGCTGTAGAACTTGAAAGAATTTATCGATTATGTACATTAATTACCCGGACTCAACCTTTCTTGCGAATTTCGAGGGACAGTCCGACTCCGGCCGCTAGCTGGATTACCGCGGGCTTGCATTGAGCGGGTTAACTGGGAGTATCCACCTGTGGATGCTACCTATCGATCTTCAACGATACTACCGCTCGCTTCGTGGATATAAATCGCCCTAGATCCCTACCCGCCCACCTGAGACTGTGAATGGAAACAAAATTAAATCAAACTTCATTTTGCTGATCTTTTTGCAAGCTATCATGAAGTTATTGTCTTCAGTCCTGCTCTGGGTGCCTTCCGTACTCGGGGCCGCCTTATCTATAGCCACGTTCAACCAGCCGGTCCTCTGGGAGGATCTGGCGGATCTGGATATATTCCGAGTGGACAACAAGTACTACTACTCGGCATCGACTATGCACTATTCCCCTGGGGCTCCCATTCTCGAATCTTACGACCTAGTGAACTGGGAGTATATCGGCCACTCGGTGCCTAGTCTCGACTGGGGTCCGGAATATAGCTTGGCGAACGGATCAAATGCGTACATTAAAGGCGTTTGGGCCTCCTCGTTGCGCTACCGCCCAAGTAATGGCATGTGGTACTGGATTGGCTGTATCGAATTCAACAAGACCTACATCTACACGGCGTCTTCCCCTCAAGGTCCTTGGACGAAGAGCGGCATGATCAATACCTGCTACTACGATTGCGGCCTGCTTATTGATGATGACGATATCATGTACGCTGTGTATGGGAGAAAAAATATCCATGTTGCCCAACTCTCTGCCGACGGTCGCAGTGAGGTCAGGTCTGAGAAAGTCTTTTCCGGCACATTTTACATAGAAGGGTCGCGCTTCTATAAGGTCAACGGCACCTATTACATTTTCAACACTGAACCTCCCAATGCCGAGTGGGTCCTCCAGGGCAGCAGTCCTTTTGGCCCATTCACGCAGAAGTTACTATTAGAGGATATGCCAACCCCAGTCCCTGGTGCTGGCATTCCCCATCAGGTAATACATCTATTCACTACCAAAGCCTGGATAAAACACCGTGCTGACACTTCTATCTTCTCCTTCCCTATAGGGCGGCATCGTTGACACCCCTAATGGCGACTGGTATTATATGGCCTTCGTCGATGACTTCCCCGGCGGGAGAACCCCAGTCCTCGCCCCAATCGTCTGGGGATCCGACGGCTTCCCTTCAGTGGTTAGCGTCAACGGAAGCTGGGGAACCTCATACCCCTACCCCACGAAACCCCATCCACTTTCTAGCCCGACAGGGACCGATAACTTCAATGGCAACAAGCTAGGCCCGAAGTGGGAGTGGAACCATAACCCCGATCCAAAGGGCTTCACCGTCCAAAATGGACTGACCCTTCGCACCGTCACCATAACCGATGACCTCTACAAGGCCCAGAATACTCTCACCCACCGGATCATCGGCCCCTCCTCAACAGCCACCATTCAGCTCGACATCTCTAAAATGCTCTCTGGTGACCGAACCGGTCTCGTTCTCCTCCGTGACCGCTCCGCCTATGTCGCCATCGTCAACAAAAACGGCACCTCCCGCGTGAGCATGGTGGACGGCCTCGTGCTGCGCGATAATGGATCTTCGTGGGTTACAAACTCAATCGGTAACGAGGCCGCGGGCGTTGATCTCCCCGAAAATACTTCTACGGTCTGGTTGCGTGCGTTTGCCGACATCAGTCCCGCGGGTGATCGAGCTGCGAACTTCTCATACAGCATCAACGGCCGTGACTTCATCTCTATTGGCATCGAGTACACACTTAACAATGACTGGAAGTTCTATATGGGTTACAGATACGGTATCTTCAATTTCGCCACTTCGTCTCTTGGTGGAAGTGTCAATGTTAACTCCTTCACCATGGTGAATGGAATGGCGGTATAGATTGGTATATTTCCTCTACCTAGGTATAGTATATAGGTAGACTACTAACTTATTATTACTTATACCGCAATCGGAGCAACCGACGTGTGTGTGATTGACAGGTGGAATTTAGAGCTCCTGTTTCTTTGTGCTATCCTGAATGTAACCGTATATTTTTCAACTCCCCCCCGTTAAAACCGGAAACGAACCCTTTAGTGCAGTAGTTGATGTACGCACTAAAGAAAACCAAAATGATAAAAGTCCAGAAAGGGCGAACTGAACGATTATTGTTTGATAAAGCGGCGGCAGGCACCCCGATCGGGAAATTTGTATCCACGGCCTAAAACCCGGTACATACTGCTACATAGCTACATATACACCGGATTTTAGGCCGAGCCAGTGGCTTTCCCTGTCCGTTTTAGTGCTCACCCTTTGCCGCTTTTTGATCACTGAGTAAAACTGAGCACGCCCCTGAGTACTACATAGTCGTTAGGACTCGCTCACTGAGCGTCACCTGAGCAGCCTGATCCCACTCACGGAGCGTGACCTGAGCGCTCACTGAGCATGACCTGAACAAAGTGGGAGAGCAGCTAAGTCAGCAGTTTACCTCAATAGAACGCACCACGCTAGCCCCGTCCAGTGCAAGTCTTTCAATAACGCTCTTGACCGTTGTCCCCTCAACGAAGGGCTGGCGTCATCAATGTGGTGGTCGATCCTGGTTGTTTTGCCTTCTACCTATGAGGCAAATGCACAGTGGGGCCACATTATTGGCATTGCTATTCTGCGGTTATGCCACTATTCAGCCTGTCGAGTCTAGCATCCACGATACCATCTCTATATAGTTGCGGAAAATATCCAACCCTCGATTTTTGGTTCTTCAATATCTAGGGATATATCAGAAAAGCCCAGTTGAATGGTTTGTAAATCCAGCTTAGTGTCTTATTCTGATTTTTTCCGCTTGAATTTACCAGATTATCGCTCTTGCTACCTGATGCTTGCTCCTAGGAATAGGACTTCAGCTCTAGCGGCCTGGACACCCACAAAATCATTCTAGACCTATCGGCCATATCTACTGGACGATGTACCCGCCCATGTCCATTTTGCGGCCCCTCATTTGCCTAAAATATTCTAACTAGCACTCATACTAAGTAAATGAAGCTTGATAGGTCTTCCTAGGAGCTCCTAGACCTCTTGTGCCGCCACAAAGTGATTGGTGAGACGAAAATAGATCCTAGGAGCTCAAGTTGCTGGTACCCGTCCGCGAGAACTGTAGCTGCTAATGCTGAGAGATCAATGTATATAAGGAATACTATTCCCTCCTCCTAGAGCGAAAATATTCAAGATTCAAGCATTTCTCCTAAGTTTAGCAACCGTGAGTATTCTAGGTCTGTCTCTTTTTAACCTTCAGCCAGAGTAGAAGCTTAATGTGATACTATTATGCAGATTGTCTGATTGGTGTTCAGGGAATTCAGGTGAATGGATTGAATGGGCTGAAGGAAGAGTAGGGCGACAGAGATTCCGAACGAATCAAAATAGACAAAAACATACAACAGCATGTCTAAGGTGGTGGTCACCTAGCGCCCACGGTTCGGGCATGGGCGGCTTGCCGCTCTATTCAGGGCACTCAGGGCGGATATTCACTTACCTGAATATTCACTTACCTGAATATTCCTCACCTGAATATTCAGCTACAGCAGAATGTAAATTTCCCATCATGACCAAAAAGGCTATGGGTATCCTTCTTTTCCCCTCCGTTTTCATCTCCAGCCTCGCTTTATCACTCCAAACTCGCTTTGTCACGAGCAAGATGCGTACCAAGCATGATCCAACGTTGAAATATATGGCCAATATTATGGATTTCGGGGAGCATAGTAAGAATGAAATCCAGCGGGCAGTGCTGACACAAACAGAATCTGGTTATAGTCACAAGTTACTTATTTTCGACGAGCAAGTCTTAGCCCTAGGAGCAGAGAAGCAAAGCGTTAAATTGTGCCTTTATCCCCAGTTTTGTCAAATTAAATCCACAGGCCGTCATTCCGCCGGACATCAGAACTTGTAGGGCTTTCCTCGAGTGGGTTACAAGAGGAATAGACGGTCGGATCGAAGAAAGGCCTATAGTCGAGACGATTCAGGGATTTTTTTAGGAAATTCGCTACTAGTATAAAGAGAAAAAGAAACTTTGAATTCCCACTAGCCACTAGGACTAGAATTAATAAAGTCTATACTAGTGTCATTTTAAATAAATCAGGGCTAATACTAGATAGTATACCGTGGGAGAGCTAAAGATCAAGATCCCTCTCTTAACTAAGTAAATGAATAAAGATAACGGTGTACCCCTAAATGATTTAACTATCTTAATAACTCAATTATAGTGTCGAGACCACTATAAGTATCGTAGAACCCCTACCGATCGGGCCAGAGTTTAGCTAAGTGCCTTAGTACTCCTATATTACTTTACCTCTACACGTATAGGGGAGGTTCACGAATCAACTACTCGGAGATGTAGAGCCCGGGAGATCGGGGAAGATAGCGAGGATATCGACTTAGAATCCCGCGTGATAGCTACCTATTATAAGGTGTGTTTAGATAAGGAAAAAGAAGCTAATACTTAAAGCTAACTATATTAGCATTTCGAACTCATTATCGAGACTATAGATAGTATGATAATGCTTATACTGTAACGGAAAAGCGTTATAGAAATGGATTTCAGGATCTTCATATACATTTAACTTCTTTGTCTCGAGTTTCTTTGATGGCTGCCAAGGATCGACCATGTGATGATCCTGACAACTACCAGTGTCCGAAAGAGGACTCGGAAGCTAGCTGAACACACCGTCTTGACAGGCACGATTCAGGGACGAAGAGGTACAAGAGCGCCTCCCCCTGAGTCTTGGACTTAGCAAGAATTAGAATTAGTCTCTGCACAAAGAATACCATACGTTTCTCCCCCCCCCCCCCCCCCCCCCCCCCCCCCCC
>CAJVRC010000905.1:519968-594644 GCA_911456345.1 Penicillium egyptiacum
CCTCTCTCGACGTTTTATGTCGGTTTACTTACGCTGCGGTAGTACTACCGCTACGAGGAACTACGTACTCTCTATAAGATAAAGACTTTCTTTTCAGTGGGCAACAGGGCATCAAGCGTCAAGCCAGAAGAATTCGTTATCAAATAGCGTCATCTCACGGAAATATAAGAAGCTTGCCTAGCTAATCAAAGGGTCTCTTCTCTCCATGCTTTTCACATTTCTCTCCACGCAGTTAGTAACAATACCGCCTATTAACATTAGTTGAATACAGTCTCAATAGGTAATCTCTGGTGCTCTGCCTCCTACATTGATAGCAACAAGTGTTCAATTCTCTCAAGTGTCACATGATCTAGTCTCCACTATATAGATACTGTCGAACAAGTGGGACTGATGTGAACTAATACCAAAAGCTTACTATACAGAGCAAGTGGTAAAATGAGTGTGATTTCTAAAAAGGAGCAAGTTGCTCAGCTTGGTAGCTTGCTGCTTGCTGACTAAGTAGAGCTAAGGTGGGCCCTGTAGCTAGAAAGTAAATACAGGAAATGACGGGACGGGGAAGTGTATTTCCGGCTGACAGATACATAGTCTCTACCCTTTCTTCCTCTCTCTGTAACGAACAATACTCTCGTTCCACAATACCATACATTGTAGCTCTCTTTTATGACCTCTTCTAGCACGTAGATTCCAACAGGTTATGAGCCCGGGGAGCTTACTATTGATCTGTTTTGCTTCGAGGGTGACCCTGAGGGGCCACCTGGGCCAGTTGGAAGTTGCTATGGAGCCCTCTTCTTTGCGGAGCCATCTTCTATGTTCTAATGAACCTTCTCCTGCTGCTCCGCAGTGCATCCAAAAATACCCCCCTGCTTAACTGCTGTTCAGGCGATAGTGGGGCTTTAGGGCACCAGATAATAATATAAACCCTGTCTTTGATAAATTTGGAATCAGAATCCGCTATTCCTAAGAAATTGCTAGTTTGCGAATATAGTTTCATTCGCAGCCTCATTATGGTTCCAATTTATGAAGGCAAAGCAACGCAAAACAGCAAAGAAACAAAATAACCGAAGAAATGAGACCAGCTCCAAGCAAAGATTAGTCCGAAAATAATTTACTAACGTCTCGTTCCCCGCCGGGATTTCCTAGAGCCATCCTCCCATTGAGAAAGCTGGCGTATCAGCTTTTCTATATCACGACGAATGTCGTGAGTCTGGTGGGAGCTTTGTCGGTATCGTGGAGTTTTCTCACTTTCACCGCGCTTCGTGTTCGTAGAGTGACCCCTACCGTACTTTGGGGCACGCGAAGTTAACTGTGTGGATTCTCGAGTCTGTCGGGGCTGCGAACGCCTCTTTCTCGCCCTAGTATCCAGAGGTTTAACCTAAATCACCCGCCCGTACCCTCGGGTGCCGTCTAAGCATCAGGGACATATTGAGAACTGACCACGTAGAGTATGTGGCTACTATATGCTTGACGAGATCGGCTTCCGTGAGAATCATTCCAAGATTACTTCTGAGCAGGATGGAATGGGTATAACTTAACCAAGTATATAATCTTGGAAGCCGAGAGAAAATTGCGACTAGCTAGAAGGGTCTTGTAAGAATTCGAGGTGTATACAATTTCGAATCATGTGATTTTCGTTGGCTACCGCAGTGCATCAGAATCCGATTATTACGTAAATTAACTTTTCAAAGAAGCTTCACTCCCCGAGACCTTTATTAAAGGCAGACTGGATACCAGTCACAAAACACCTAGATCGAGTTTCCCACTCTTGCTGTAAGACGGTTCCATACTCCCGTTCAAGACTTGGATCAAATAAACCCTCGACAAATCAAAGAGAAGGCCATTATCGATGTTGTATTGTAGGAAGTTCGAACGGTCCCGGGTAAGGGGGCTTGCATGGGGCTTCAAACACCTTGGGCTCTTGGTGAAGTTCTGCCATATCGTGCGGAGGCTCTGTCGAGGGTTTAACTGGAAGCTCGGCTCCTATAGGACCTTTTTGACGCCAGAGTTGTCGATTGTACCATGTGGCGGCTAACGCGATCAAGGTGCACCCAACCACAACCCCGATGACTGGCCCTGCAATCCATGCAATCCATGCCCTTGAAGATCCTCCTTGCGATGGACCACTCTGATCTGTGGTGGCGGTTGTTGCAGTAGCCAGTGGCCCTGAGCTCGAAACGGCTTTTCTCGCGGTTGACCCCGTGCTGGTTGCTGAGTCTGTGGTGGCCGTGGCCGTCGTCTGAAAGTCGGTTTCTTGCCATCGAACAAAAACTGCCTTGGCATTCAGACCGCCAGACATCGTTTTGCTAGTTATCGTTCCCCCTTGGGTGACTGTCCATACATGATTTGTATCTGTGTTATCCGAGTAGCATCTGTTGGTCAAGTACCAAACCATTTCATCACCAAGTTGGGCGGTAAAACTGCTAGTAAAACCGACAATTATTAATAAACGAAGGGATCCAAAGATGTCTATCTTTGTATGAAATGAACTCACGATGGACAACAGGTTGCCCTGGTCTCAGAACTGCTTCCAATACTAAGAACCGTCGAGTCGGCTATGGAATAGCCCGATGGGCACACGCCTGGTGAGTAGTAAAAAGCGGTTGTCGCCTTATATCCAGAGGGGAAACTGCTGCTCCAGTCCGTGGCCCCCTGGCTCAGATACCAGCCCTCACGACTATTTGAAATCGAAGTGGTGTAGTAGTACACGCCTGTCACATATTCAATGTACCATGTGTCGGTGGTGCATGCTGGTGGTGGTGAGAAAGTGGTAGTAAGGGCTAGGGGAGTGGTAGCTGTCATGATGGTTGTTGGGGATAAAAAATATGGAGAGACTCGCGAAAGACGAGTACTTTCTACGGGGGACAGTCTCGCTTTCAAAGAGCTTAGCTCTTAATTTCGTAACGGGCGAGCTGCGCACCCCCCCCCCCTTTCTTACGCGAAGAAGTAGTAGGAATAAAGAGCTTCGAGCCACCGAAGTCTAATTTTATCGGAGGTCTATCTATTCGGACTAACTTCGAAACTCCAATCCTCCGGGAGGCTATCGAACTAGGATTTAATAAAGACTTTGCCTTGAACAATCATATACGGGGGGAGAGCCCACCCGGAAGCATTCGTATACTCGATCGCCGTCACCCACTCGCGATTTCTAGGTTATAGAAGTGCTTCGCCAAGAGTAGTATTTACTCCTCGTTATAACCTTCGCGGTTGCCGTTAACCCTATCGCGAAACCGGTCTCGTTAAAGTTATAAACGTCATCGGGGTCGAACCTAAATTGAAGGATAGTTCTTTTTAACCAGATTAGACCACTCCGTAATGATTTTCGGATCTTCACATTTCGCACGCTCGTAGTTACACCGTTTTGAGAATCGGGAGGAGAGGAGAGGATGCCTTTTAACGAATTCTATAACCTAGTTTTCGCCGACCGAAAGAACCGGGGTAGTTCCGCGCGTTTCAAGTAGAAGATTCGCCATTTCTCGTATGGTAGAAGGGCGGGGGGCTGATCCGCGAGAATCTATAGAGAGAATCCATTTTTGAAGTGATTCCTCTTCTATCTGTGTCAATTTATGACCATTAGGGCGGGTTTCAGCGCGGAAGGTAGTCCCACGAAGACGCGTCCGGAGAGTTGATTCGGGTATGTTAAAGTGGTGCGTCGCTTCACGAATAGCACTAATTTCTTGATTATTAAAAGCCTGGATGGCTAATAAGATTCTACCCTCTTGCTCTGTTGAATTTGTAGAGGATCGCGAGCGAATTGGTGGCATAGTGAGTGGGTGAATTAACTAAGTGCTAATTCCCGGTATATGATCAACCTACCTCGGGCGGTAAGTGGCTTCTCTCTAGGAAGGTGACCTCCTCGTCAGATAAGGGGACGGGAGACTCCTTGCGGGCCGTTTATGAGTCGCAGAAGGCTTGCGAGCCTTGTTATTGTCATTGGAGGATGGCATATTGATAGAACTGGGAATTTTGATGCACTATGACAGGCGAAAGGTCAAAAGGGTGATGAGAATGCTCGGTCGAGTGAGATATAAGAGGAAGAAGTTGAGTGAGAGGAGTGATTGAGTTACAAGAGAAAAACAAACACGTAACGTGTGATAATGATAGCAAGTTTTTAGCATATACAATCCTCGATATAGGAGTACGAAGCCACTCGACACCACCGGGGCAGCACTTTGACTATGGAGATCTTCACCACACCACTAGAAGAGGCCGAGGAGAGCTCTACGGATCTGTTGTTGATCTCTGCGTGTAAGTGGTGAAGCTGATTTCGATCCATCCTGTACACGAAATTCTAGCACACTACTCCGTTAATGTCCTTTCCTCCATCATTTAATGCTCCTTAAACCTTCGTTCCCGGCATTTACAAATCCTTCTGAAGCACCTTTCTAGACTCACTAACCCAGACATCTTTATCTACGACTAAGGGGTGATTTTTGCATGGAGGCTCGCTCTGAGGTGGCTCAGGCCTGCCATGGTGGACTTTTTGCATCGAGAGTGGCTCTGAGGGGCTAGCTCGCGAGCGAGAGAGTCAAGGTTGCTAGGGGTCCCTTCCAGCGTATAATCGCGAGCGAGGTCGAGTATCGAGGTTTCGGGGTTTTCGAGGTTGCTTCCAGCATCCACACCAATTTTTCTCCTCTGATCCGCCATAAAATAAAGCATCACCAGTATGAAATCTCTCTTCCAGTCTTCGAGTCCCTCTTTTCCTTCGCAATTTTCGTAGCAACAGATGTCCGGCTATGGTTCCTATCATTTAAAAGCGAGATCTTCCGAGCCCTCTTCCGGATGTCTACGTCATCTTCTTATGTTAGGAGCCCTCTTGTAGGGGAGAAGTAAATTTGATTAATGCAAACCCCACAACCGAGATCCCTACAAAACCAGAACCAATGCTCCATTAGTTCTGGAGCCGTGACCTAGAGCTTCCAGGAGATCTCTTGACTTATACGGCGAGGATCCCGATTCGGGACGGATCGTGCGGAAGCTAAACTATATATAAACTCAAAAGGGACCCGTTTCACCACGCCGTTAGTTATCACAGTACGACTACCTAGAGAATTACCAGTTATAGTAACCACATTCTGCAGTTTTCTCGGTCTCTCAGACGTTTTGATCTGAGATTTAGTGATGCTACAGCAAACTAAAATTTACCTTACCTACTTTAGAAACATATTGTTTGGCTATTGCTCTACAATAAGGAAAAAAAGGTAGGGCCAGACGACAAGCTGGTTATTTTCCAAATCATTCCGAAAATAAGAATGAAACCTCCCAATAGCCAGAAAGGCTTAAGACAAAACCATCACAATGATCTCGTAGTCCGACATAGGCGTCACAGGAAATTGTAGTAGGAGAGGAATTCGCAGAAGGAGTAATAGACGAGGATAGTGCCGAAGAAGATACCGACTCCGAATCCGAAGAACCTCCAGTTTAGGACAGGTTGCTAGCGAGTGAGTGTAAAGAAATACTAGTCGTCAGGCTAGTCCTGTTGGTCAGGCGACTCGAACAGTGGGGGGGAGAAACGTATAGTATTCTTCGTGCAGAGACTAATTCTTGCTAAGTCCAAGTTTCCCGGGGAGGCACTGTTGTATCTCTTCGTCCCTGAATCGTGTCCGTCACGATGATGTGTCCAGCTAGCTTCCGAGTCTCTTTGGACACTGCCAGTTGCCAGGATAATCACATGGTCGATCCTTGGCAACCATCAAAGAAACTCGAGACAAAGAAGTTAAATGTATATCAAGATCCTGGAATCCATTTCCATAACGCTTTTCCGTTACATCATTTTCCTTAAAAAAGTCTTCGCCTTCTAGATATATTAGCGAGTAACTTAGCTTAGATTTGATTTAAGAACCTACTAGACCTAGTTCTTCGCTATACTATCGTACTTATCGTGAGTAGCCAGTGCTAATTCGGGTACGTAATACGATTCTCTGGTTATTACTACTCCTTTTAGTACTCGAGCGTAAACCCTTGTGCTACTATAAGTTTGGCTCGTGCCTTAAGAATCTTGCTAAGATCTTTTTATTATATTTGCCATTATATTGAATAGCTAGAAGAATGTGATAATTTCTTAAGATATAAGATGGCTTTCAACGTAAAAAAATAGCGTGGGAGACTCGATTTAAAGACTACTAGTCTTGATGTGTCAGGGTGGACGGGTATAAGTAAGCTCACCCATGGTGAGTGGGGCTCACACCCTCGGTGCGTAGGATGCTCACCTAGGGTGTGAATTTACCGCCACTATCACCACAACTTTTCACACCCAGGCTAATAAGGTTCCATCGCTGCTTCAAGGGGAAAGGCATATTGAATGAATGATTGAATGTATCAGTGTGGCTTAAGTACGGCTGAGCGGACGGGAAGCCCTGTTTTCCACACCCTATGGTGGTATGTATCACCTTACGTGTAGAAGAGAATCATACAATGCGAGTGATTAATCAGTCAAACACACCCCCGGGGCCGTGGACAATTTCAGACGTATCCTGATTCACTGCGACCTCAATAGAACTAGAGCTAATGACAGGCGCGAGTTGCAAGATCGATCTAAGAGGAAAACTAATCCAAATACTCCTTAAATTACTAATCGAGAAAGGGTGTCTGAGCGCTGGTCGTTGAGCCATGGAGTTATGTTGTTTAATTTGATGTTGTCAGATGGGAGTAGTGACCTATCGAAGGGCCACCAACTAGATTTGGCCTTTGGAATGGGAATCACGTTTAATAACTGTTAGATGGCTTTTACATGAGAGCTTATATATTTGTTCAAGTACTTGAAAGCGTATTCGTCCGAGTATTCATACCGTGGCCCATCAGCTAGTATAGGGGTTGGAAACGGCAGCCTTGAAGCTATTTTGAAGCTATATGTAAGAAGAACTTGAACAGTAAATATAGGGAACATCCTGAATTCGTTTTAGGTGGGTAATTTCACAAGATGTTCTAGAAATTCCTATAAATTCAAGCTGGCAGATAATGAGCACTCTGGAATCACATCCGTGACAACCTCCGGATATAATGCTTATTCCAAAGTAAACTTCTCGCTATATCCGATTGGGCCTCTGCCGTCGTGAGTGTATGCGACCAGCCAAACATCACTAAACAGACCAGATCAGTGTCACATTCTTATTCAATTGAATAACGCAAGCTTAAGTATTTATTTTCTTACCCTGGACGAAGCAACTCTCTTGGTACCCTAAAAGTAGCCTTTTCTGGCTCAGCCGGAGCGACACCGATAAAGTCGAATGTTTTGAAGTCTCGAGTAAGAAAGAAGCCGACATCCTCCGTGTCAAGTCTCCATGTTAGGTCCCAAGTCCGACGTGATTTCATTGTGGGCGTATCGAGGACTAGCGCAAATGCGGCAGGCGCAAGAGCGAGGATAGAGAGAAATGAGAAACGCATTTTTAGGAATGAAAAGAACTCCAAATGCAAAGAAACCCTGGTGCTAAATATATTATAGGAGCAGGAGTAGAGGCTGTTCTTATAGTGGTCATCCAAGAGCCAAGATGATGACATATTTCTTAAGGTTCATATTCTGAATACACACATCTCTGCAAAGCAAGCCATTGCGGGGGTATGTCCTCGCTAAAATGTCTGAGACCCTGGATTGAATTGTATAGTACAATCAATCGTAGTGAGTCTAGGCGTCTCGTGTGCTACTATGTGCATTCGCTACCTGCAATAAAGCCCAAATATTACGATTGAGAACGGGGAGAAAGAAGCTAATTGGCCGACGCCTCGGCTCTTTTATTCGACTCTACATTTTGCCAGTGAAAGCAAATAAAACATGGGTTTTGCTTACGTGCATACATTGTCGGCTGTTATAGACTTGTAGCATGATACTGGTACTGGTAATGCACATATTCTTTTCTGCTATCGACATCTTGCAGCACGAGATGGCCAAAAGGAAGATGTGCCCCCATGTTGTGACATAACTTGATCTAAGATCTATTCCGACTTGTTAAATAAAGGGGATGGTCCTCCACTGAGCATAAACCTCTGTTTCGTCGACACAAGAAAGGGGTACACCCCTAATGCACTACGCTCAACCGCTGTCGCGCCACTAATATGTGGTGTGATGAGGGTCTCACATATACGGGGTGGCGTATTGAGACTAGGCCTAAGACAGAACTATTTTGAAAATGAAACCCCAAGTCTATGAGAATCTGTGTGTAGCTCAATAAGAGTAATTGTTATTCGATATAGTCCATGTGTGAGGGCTTGGCTTTTCATGCGGATAGTCGAATGAGCATCTCCGCGACCACTTGAGCGAGCAGTCATGCCGTAACTCATCAGCTCTCTAGGGGAACGTAACCCAATTATTTGCTTCTACGTAGGTATGTTGTTATCTAACGTGTCTAGCGAATTCTTCTTAGCTGATAGTGAACTTCTAGGTTGCTCTAATTGGGCCCCGGCCGGGCCCCGGCCGTCACTCGCGTAGACAACTATGAGGTCGAACTAGGAGTTCGAGTACGAGTAGCACATTGGAAAGATAGTTTGTCTGCAGAGTAATTTCGTGGCCGTCGGGGGTAAAATGGAAGTCCCCCATATATCCAAATCTCGCATTTAATATCAGGATATCCACAATCGGGATGTCGCTCTTCACCTGGGATGCAAATGATAAAACAGTGTCGAAGCTGCCCAGGTCGAGCTTGATTACCTTTACTGACGGGGGATCTTGCTTGGTTGCTCGGGTAGCATACTCCGAGAGGAGGGCTGACCGGGTTCGAAAGCCCTTGGAGACATCACGGCAAGCGACAATAATGGTATGGTATTCAAGGCCCATGGGCTGGCGGCAGGTTTTGAAGCCGAGTCCCGCTGTTGGTCCGGTAGCAATAACTGTCTGGCCTGTGAGTTTGAAATTCAATGGGCTCGGCGTCACTCGGGGTTGGAAGAACGGCATCTTGACGGAACTTTTCGTGAATATTTTGAAGATGAACAAACCACGACAGAAGCAGGGAGGGATCTTGTAGTTGTCAAAGCAAGAAACTCGTTGAATGGTCTGACAATAGAAACTGATAGAGGGGTGCACTATAGTCAACCAAAGTGGAGTGTTATTTACAGCCTCCTCTCATTGGTTTCTCCTACGCCCCTCGTCTCGTATGTTTTTGTATGTAATCTTGGGTTTGTCAGCAAGTTAGGCCTGTTTACTCCAAGTACCTTTGCGCAAACCCTGCTTCATCCGATTATCGGAAGAGACAGATGGGTATTGAACATGCCTGCTGTTTACACGCTCTTTAGACAACAGCAGCCGTCCTAATACGACAGCAGTTGCACGTCTAATGGTGCACAGTGGCCGCTGATGCCTAGCGCGGTTCACATCGCTGCGAGCAGACGGCCCCTCGGACTGACTCAATCGAAGGCAGCCGTGGGTCCTCTATAACCTCTATGGTGGAGAGTGGTCCCGGCAGGCGCAGTGATAGAGACTTCGGAACGGAGGAGTATCCGCCGCGGACTGAGGATTCTGTGAAGTCTGCGGCCCTCCGGCCATCGCAGAAGCTGATCGGCGCCGGTGCCGGCGGTTCTCACAGGTCCTATAGCGGACATGCTCCCATGGCAGCAGAGAACGAGAGCAGATAGGCAGACGGGGCAAGAAGTTTCATGGGGTATGTACATAGCACCGGGGAAAGCTGTCAAGGCCGACGGAAGGAATCAGGCGGGAAGATCCATGTCGACCCAGTCACAATGAGCCGACTCTGGGCACTCCTCTAGCACCCTGCCATACGGTCGACAGTGTCTAGTAGGTAGGTCCCTACACATGAGCCGCCGGTTTACCGTCGCACCGTCGATATCGTATACGTTGTTCGTGCCTAGTAGCAGCGTGGGCGACGACGGACGATGGAGGGAGTAGAGAGTTAGGTGCCAGCTAGATAAACAAGGGCAAATCAGGGGATGTGGAGCAAGCCACGTTACCGTAATCTTGTAGGAGCGAATGCTGCAGGGGTCAGGGCCCGCGGTCACATGGTGCGGGACTCGTTCTACGGTTCTCTTGATTAAAATTCTCTTAAGGACGGCTATTCATCCCCCTTATCATAGCCAAGCACCCTCAGATTCGATTAGCACATTCGTCGAATCAGCAATGGAGAAATACACCATTCCTATTGAAAAGGCTGTCGAACTGACGCCGGTGTCTTCGGAACCGGTACGCCTCTTTCTTTGATTGTTTTCTTTTGCTTTTTACTTTGTCATCTTTCTCTCTAAAGTAGTTAATTTCTTCTTCAGGATAACTTCACTAACACTCAACCGCTGTGGAGCTTCGCGGGCGGCTATGGAGTCTACGGCGGATCAACTGTTGCCCATTGTCTTGTGGCCGCTCAAAAGACCATCCCGAGCGACTACGTCGCCCACTCTCTCCACTGCGGCTTCGTCAGCCCCGGTAATCCAAAGCGACCGATTGAATATCGTGTTGAACGTACACGCGATGGGAAAAGCTTCATCACGAGGACTGTCCACGCCACCCAGAAGGCCGGTGTGATCTCTGAGGCAATCGTCAACTTTGTGCGGGTGGGAACGTACAGTAATAACGGTGATATTGACAAGGCAGGGAGACTCGAACATGGGAGAAATATGCCCAAGGGTTTGACACTACCCGATCAAGCAGAGATGGATGGGAAGGGGGTAGATGGGCCGTTTGAGGCTCGCTGGGGGGAAATCCTGAATCGTAAGTCTTTCCCTGGCCCTAACCGTGATTGAAGCTTGTTTTCCCTTTGTTTTTATTCGAATCTAAGATAATAAATAGAAATATCTCACGACCTGGTCAACACTCAGATCCGATACTGGATGCGGGCCAAGGACCCTATCCAGCAAAGGAGTCCTCAGGCCCAGCTCGCGGCGCTGGCATATATGTCCGACGCATATTTTATTGGCGCCGCAGTTCAAGTACACGACCTGCTGGGTCAAACGTTCGGGACCAAAATGGCCATGGCAGCTAGTCTAAATCATACAATTTACTTCCACCACCCCGAAGCGGTGCGGGCGGATGAGTGGATGTGTTCCGAAAGAGAGAGCCCGTGGGCTGGCAATGATCGTGCGCTGGTGGTTCAGAGGATTTGGTCTCCCAAGGGGATCTTGGTGGCCACATGTGTCCAAGAGGTATCCATTTTTTCTACCTTCTCTTGCCCTCTAGACTGCCTACGTTGCTTGTGCCGTTTACGCTGGATTGTGCTGACCAGTCCGTACCCAGGGAGTCTTACGTGTCCAAGTGCCCTCCGAGAAGATAAAACTGTGAAAATTCCGTCTCCGATTGACGGAACGATAGACGACATCCTCAATTCTAGTCTTAGGAAGTCGTCGCGGCTTCCCGGAGAATTATGACTTGCTTGTGCTACATAGACCACACTTTCTTGCCTTGCTTGATAGCCTTACTAGGAGTGAGACGAATAATTTAGTTATAAATATTCCGGCGGACATGTTATCATTTACGTGTAACAACTTAGTCAAGGCTATACCCTCTCCTAGCGCTCGTAACGGCACCAGGAATTGGAAAGGTTTGGATCTATAGCCATCATAATCCTAAGATATGCGGCGAACTTGGAAACAAAGAAAGCAAGCTACTCTGGTATGGAAAAATCGTAAAGCAAAGAAGAATGCCTACTGTTTCTATCCATAAAGAAGTACTTTTGAAACAACACAGTGGTGCACAACAGTGATTGAAGCGTATGCAACTGGCACGCCTCTCCACACCACTACAGCCATGTCACCTCTATAAGAGAGGGGACTATGTCAGAGGGGAGATAGTGACAGTGATAGAGGCATTATTTTTCTTAATTATGAATTTATATTCCAAGGTTATATATATAGCTTACATACAACTAAGATAAGGCTGGCATCGGTCCATATCGTTCACCCCTCACGTCAG
Source organism: Penicillium egyptiacum (assembly GCA_911456345.1). Taxonomy (NCBI): domain Eukaryota; kingdom Fungi; phylum Ascomycota; class Eurotiomycetes; order Eurotiales; family Aspergillaceae; genus Penicillium; species Penicillium egyptiacum. Next base: position 531,802 of record CAJVRC010000905.1, read on the forward strand.
TCCAATTCTCTCGCCTCGCTTTAATCCCCCCCTCCCCCCCCAACCCCCCAAAACGTATGAAAGTCGAGTTGATAATTACCACTACTCTAGGCTTCTTCTTCTTCTTCTTCTTCTTCTTCTTCTCTGATACGGAGAACAATGCTAGAAAACCTATCAAGTCTGAAAGAGGGCTTCGCGCTACCCTCGTGGGGTCCGAAGATAATTGCCTGTTTATTCTTGATCATCGTTGCCAGATCTGTATGGAAACTACTCTTTCCCCCCAAACACGCCAAGAGATTCAACCCTGCCCCCAATTGGCACATTTCTTCTCTTTGGGATTGATACATTACACGGGGAATTATCTACAGCGCGCAAAACAACAGCCTGTTGTCCGGGGGGAACTATTCCGAAAGTACCATCCCTTTCAAACTCTAGAGGTTCGATTGGGGCCTCAGACCGCCATTGCATCCCGAGATCTGGAGGTCGTCAAGGCATTATTAACCACCTAGTTCGGAGACTTTGGGAAGGGAAAAAGATTCCATACTAAGTGGAGGGAGTTCTTAGGCGATGCCATTTTCACCACCGACGGAGACAAATGGCACGCTAGTCGAGCCTTGATTCGACCCATGTTTATTCAGGACAGAGTTTCCAACTTGTCGACTTTTGAGAGATATGTTCAAAAGCTTTTAGGGATTTTGAAATCTCCCTACCATGACTAGCAGCCGGTTGATGCTTTCGATCTCTGTTTTCGTCTCACCATGGATATTGCCACGGACTTCCTGCTCGGACAAAGCGTTCATCCTATCAAACCCGGCTGATAGGTTCCCTACGGCTTTCACCGATGTTCAGCGAATCCAAAGCTGGATTACTATGGCTAGGTAAGTTTGAGATCAGGTCCGTCGCTTCCGCAAAATGTCATTGCTCACCAATTCAATTTCCAGACCGCTATAAGCCTTCCTTCCTAAGGCCAAATACTATGAAGGTCTAAAAACGATTAACTCCTTCGTCGATCCATTTATCCTACAACCCCCGGCCCTCGGCCGGCGCACCTCCGAGGATATGGAAGGATCCGAAGAAGAATACAATTACCTCGAAGGACTGGCTACATTTACGCAAGATCCGAAAGTCATTCGTGACTAGTTGATTTCGGTCCTCCTAGCTGCCCGCGATACCACTACAACCACTCTCGCCTGGACACTATACGAGTTGTCCGGGCGCCTAGACGTGGTCTAGCGCTTACGCGAGGAAATTCTTGCGTAGGTCGGCACCATCTCCGCCCCGACGTATGTAGATCTGAAGAACATGCGCTACATTCAAGCAATCCTTAGAGAGACGCTGCGTCTATATCTAGCCATCCCGTTCAATATGCGCGTCGCGCTATCGGACACCAGGCTGGGTCCACACGGCACTCATCCCGTCCATATAGAGAAGGACACTATAGTCGTTTACTCGCCTCTCTATATACACCGTTCTGACCCATATCCGGATACCTACGCGGATGGGACCCTTGGGAGTATCATCCCGAGCGTTGGATTTACTAGGGATCGAAGGTGATGGATAATTGGGAAATAAAGGAGGGACCTTGGATTCCCAAACCGTGGACGTGCATCCCTATAACGGTGGTCCGCGCATCTGCCTTGGTCAATAGTTTGCTTTGACCGAGATGGGGTACACCCTAGTGAGGATTTTCTAGAGATATCAGTGCTTGGAACGGCGAATGCGAGAAGGGGACTGGGGGTGATGCCGGCTAATATTGTGCTGACCGCAGCTCGGGGAGTTAATGTGGTCTCCTTATGGAGTTAAGTGACCAGTCTGGGGTGCCGAAGTTGTTTTGTGAAGTCTGAGATCATGCTTTTTGCTGAATGCGCCGTGGCCAAGTCTGAACGTACGTGAGTTAGTATTGTGCTCAATTTATATACATCTGCCCTTTCTAGAGGACTTTATATAATCCAACGCCGAGCCCTACGCTTTCTCGGTATTCAAAATGTCAAAGTCATCTAGGGAAAACACACCTATTTAACGCTAGCACACGTTAGCGATATGACCGGCTGGAAAGAGGCACGATAAACTCTCATGTTCGCGCTCGTTCTAGGAGGGATGGTAGTTGTTCTTTAATCATGGCGATCTTATTTCTTCTCCTAAAGCTAGGAAAGGAAACAGAGAACTTTATAGAATAGCTTAGAGCTGTTGTTAATATAGTAAAATAGTTCGTTACGTGTAGCCTAATGCCTTCCTATCATTCCTCAAAGTTTACTCTTGATCGCCATTGGGTTCTTGGTTATTGTTTGTGGCCTATTAAGGGGGAAATGATAGTTAAAGGTTAAATCCATTGCAGAGCTGGGAAGCCTTTTGAGCAAGGTATTGAGACGTTCTAGATTGTAGTCGAATACATATATAAGTATAAAAAGAAAGCCCCTAATCCACAAATCGAAGGGCCCTTAATCGCTTGGCCGACGGAGTGTAGAAAGTTCTTCTCGTGATTTGCATAGGGTCAAGCCTGCACAAGCAGGAAAATACAGATAATCGGATTCCGAAAAGCGGTTCATCGATGGTTATATGCTGCTTAAGCATGGCTTTCTGGGCCAGTAGGAAGAGACCGACTGGATATTTCCGCGCTACAAATCGACTGCCTCACAATATTAGCTCGACAAATCTTCTTAATCGGGGCTGATCTTGTGTGGAGCTCCTTGGGATCTCTCGTCCACAAAGCTATGCAAATAAACCTACACCGAGATCCGAAGAATCTCTCAGGGATATCTGTGTTATAGGCCGAGGTCCGCCGGAACCATCTTGTGGGAATCCTTTCCTTTTTCAGATTGAATCTTCTCAGAAGTTTCTCTGCGGATCCTGTCAAGGACTGGAAATTTCCGACATATGAAGAGTTGCTACGGGATTAAAGTCAGGTATGACAAGACCAACCTTAAAACTCTTTGTGAGTGTTATATATACCTATTTTATTCCACTCTCAATGGCGTGAGGTTATTTGTTTTGTTTATGCGCATGGTGCTCCTCGGGTGGACATATCGTCAACCGAGTAACAACCCGCTATGCCTATCTGGGCTAGCTTGGTTTCTGAATCTTAGAACCTTGGAACTTAAAGGTAATCACGTGATCACACGGGACCTCCACCCGAGGTCCCGCCCTACAGGGCTTACGATGTGCTTGCTCCTCGACTCCTTTTGCGTCCATTATCGGATTTGGCATTTCGAGACAACACTTGTACCTATAACAGATCAAGTACTTATCATTCACTATGCGGAAACAGAAGACAACACAGTTATGTCTCCGATCGCCCATTTCGAGAAGACGGCTCCATAAACAAACAAAATGAAGAAAAGAACACTGAACAACAGCTATCGTATTTGCCAATCTCACCTGAATAAGAAATTTCTACCCTTAAATGACCTGAAAAGCAAGAGATGTCCTTCACAGGCTGAACTTATGAGAGACAATTACGTACAACATTCGGGAGTTGGGGTTGGCACCTCGAAATTTTCGCTAATGGCCTTGAAAAGTCCCGGTGCTTATCCAGTAGAAGCCTAGCGGATGGCATTGTCTCATTGAAATTCCTGCGGCTTGGCCCGACACGACCTACTTTTTACCTGCCGAATATAAATGAACCGAATCTAGCGCCAGGAATCTTGCGAATCAGTCTTCTCTCCCCACGTCTCAATCAATACGATTGATACACATTGGTTTGACTGATTCCACTGTGCTCCACATCTAGACAGCCTTCATAAGGGTATGTACGGAGTACTGCAGAATGTCATGATGTTGAGGGGGTTTCTCCCGAGGTCCACTCTGCAGGTCCGACCATCGGTCGATTTCGCTCTTTGATCTTATCTGATCCGCCTTTCCTTCATTTTGATTTCTCCTTCTTTTCGTTGTTTTTTACATTTGTTAGGTTGCACTTACATCTACACAAGTCCGGTATACAGTTCACCAAATCATCGATACGCTACCCACGAGATCTCGACACAATGGCCAGCGAAGGTCTCCCCAAGGACCAGAGCCTTTCCGACCCGGAGTTACAAGGAATCTTAGAAGGAAACGCCCGATTCCGCCGTTTAGGCTGGAAACGACTCACTGTCATTTCGATAGTTGAGGCAATCGCCCTGGGAAGCCTAGGCCTACCATCTGCATTCGCCGCCCTCGGAATGGTCGCAGGTGTGATCCTGACTATTGGACTTGGCTTCGTTGCAATCTACGCGGGCTACAACATCGGTGCAGTCAAACTGCGGTATCCACAAGTTGGTCATTATGCCGACGTCGGTCGACTTCTGCTGGGAAGTTTGGGATCAAAACTGTTCGTGGGCAGCTTTGTTGCTCTTCTTGTCTTTGTTATTGGGTCGCATTGCTTGACTGGCGCTATTGCGTTCCAGAATATCGCTCAAAGCAGTTCGTGTTCTGTTATCTTCAGTGTTGCATCTGCTGCAATCCTGATGTTACTCGCTATTCCTCCGTCTTTTGCTGAGATTGCGATACTGGGCTATGTCGACTTCGCGTCGATTGTCTTGGCTATAGGGATTACGATGATTGCCACTGGTATTCAGAGCTCGAATGGTTCGGGTGGCTTTGCTGCGGATCTCTCGCCGTGGTCTGCTTGGCCGAAGCCTGGTCTCACTTTCTCCGCGGCTATCGTAGCCACCAATAATATTGTTTTTGCATATTCCTTTGCTGGTTGTCTGCCGTCTTTCATGGAAGATATGCATACCCCCGAGGATTATGTTAAAACGCTATGGTGGCTAGGTGGTATCCAAATTGTTATCTACACCCTGACAGGGTCAATCATCTATGCCTTTGTCGGGCAGGAGGTTCAATCACCTGCTTTGCTGTCCGCGGGCCCCGTTATCTCAAGGGTTGTCTTCGGTATCGCGCTTCCAGTCATCTTCATTTCGGGGTCGATCAATACCACAGTTGTCTGTCGATATATCCACGGAAAGATATACCAGGACTCGGTTGTTCGCTTCGTCAACACCGCGAAGGGTTGGAGTACATGGCTTGGTCTCGTCTCTGTTGTTACCATCCTAGCCTGGATCATTGCTGAGGCTATCCCCATCTTTTCAGAATTGCTCTCTATCATTTCTTCCTTATTCGTGTCTGGTCTGTCTTTTTATATCCCACCAATCATGTGGTATATGCTTTTGAAAGAAGGTGCGTGGTACGAAAAGCACAATTTAAAGCCTGCGATTTTGAATGGTGTGGTATTCCTGGTTGGTATGATTGTTTTTGGATGCGGTACCTACGCTACCATCGCCGAACTGGTGAGCCTTTCCCCTTTCATCATCCGAGCGAGACTACTGACTATGTTCTGTAGGTTGATAAGTTCCACTTGGGGTCAGTAAGTAAGCCATTTACCTGCGCTTGAAATATCGCAGCGACGTCGTGATGTCTGTCATCTCAATGCCTACGTTTCTCGCGGGACTCAGGTCTGTGGTTCTGTTTATATAAAAGTTCGACTTGCAAACAATTATGACTCTTGTTCACTTCAATATAACTCCAGCTATTTCTTTTTCTTTTAGTTTTCTCCTGTCTCACAATCTACACATTCAGAGGGAAAGAGACAACAGGATCGGACTTGAAAATCCTTGCAAGCGGGCTCGTTTAGACATTAGTTAGAGCCAATAGATACCGTCCACAGGAACATAGGTTGAGAATTTGAGATATGTTTATGTTTATCGGAGTACTGGGCCTTTTTGGTGGTTAAATTTATAAGGGGGAAGGATTAGGTACCTCTGTAAGCTTTGTTTCTGCGCCGAATTGGAGAACGGTAGTATAGATATATCAGAATACAATAATAGCATAAAATAGCAATAAAGAAACACAATAATCATCATGTCAGTCGACGTTCACCTCGCTTACTTCACTTACCTCTTTTTCTCATTGCTCCTTTCAATCCTCTTCCATCGCGTCTGCAGCCCGTTCGTTCAGCTCAAAGAATTCTTGGAAGGCGCCGCCGCTATCATCGCCGAGAAGCTCCGCTTCGTTAAGAGTGTAGGATCTAGCAGCCCGAGCAAAGCAGCATCGCCATCATCATCTCCCTCCTGAGGCTCTTGTCCAGCGAGACAAGGGCATGGTCAAAAGCAGTGCCCGCGGTAGGACTAGGGTCAAGATTAAGGGCAGGGTCAGAGATAGGGCTAGCAGAGGGAGTTATTAAACAGGTTGCATGGAAGCAGAGTGGAGTAGACAGTCTGGTCAATTAATTTCTAAATAAATATTTTACACACACTCATTCCACTGAGTCTAGCCTGACAATTTGATTTACATGGACGTGTTTAAGATCCTGCTTAGAGCGTTTGTGTAAAAGGAGTAATACAAACGCCCGTTTGTTTCCAACCCTGGCTGAGCAGATTGTTCATTTTTTCGGATCTACCACTCAATCCCCCTATCATTACTTAATTGCCTGGTTACGTATGCTTATTCGTTCTTCGAGGCCAGCGACCTCAACTATTCGCTCCTAACACGAGTCTGTTTAATGATTCAACTTAAGGGCTCTCAACATTTTTATTTAACAAATTATACCTTTCCGCTTTCCGGCCACATTTTTGACCAGGGCATGGTTCTACGTTTTACTTCTATTCTCTCTCTATATGTATGTTGTTAACTTGAGGCGTGTTACCATACAGCTTAGGCGGCTTCTATTAAAACAACCGTCTTCTAAGATAATATGAACAAAAGTGACTTCTGGAACGCGGCCCGGTGTCAAATTAAGGGTGGAAAATTAAATGAGATTAGTTCACCCACTCACCCAATAATATATTGACGGTTTAGAGCCAGTTTGTCCTAGACTAGTGATTACCATATGCCTTCTATCTAGGTCGAGGCGCCCTTTCGTGGAATATACTACCGAATAAATTCTTTAATTTAAGTAATTTCGGGCACCGGGCTTCCCTTTTCCACCTTAAAACTATCAGCTACTTTTCCGCTTTTAACTAGAAACCTAAGAAATTAATAATCACGGAAATTAGGGAAAAGCGTTACGGGGCCACTCACTCGATCTAGAGCTTAACGTACTACCGGTGAAGAGCTTTAGACTTATCGGTACGTTTATACTTACCACGTGTGGTATCATTCTCTCGGTGGGCTTCGGGTTAGAATCTAGTTTCTTTCCGTCTCGCGCGACGCCGTTCCCCTACTAAATCGCAAGTCTAGCGCTTTATACCTATAATCTAGGATTTGAAAGGGACGCTTATACGCTAGGACGAAATATGAAGAGAATAAAAAGAGATAGTGAGCTATAAAAGGCTTACGAAGCTTTAGTGATTGACTATCTGTAGGGGATTTCGCTATATTTATAGCTCGACTGGATATTAAGTACCTCATGCAAACCATCCTGGCTATAGCCGGAATTGGGCAAAAGGCACAAGGCATGTAATTTCACCCGTCATCATTTCTTAGAGGCCATACGAGTGAATAACTTTCCTGAGGGCAGGGGCTATCAACAAAAAGGATGGTTAATATTAGGTGGATTTTTAGTCGCTGCCGCTAGTATCACAAATAGATGGATGGCTAATAAATGATCTATATATCACGTGATTAAATTGTTCTATCTCTGCCTTTATTTTCAGGCGGGAGAGTGAGCAAGTCTATGCGCTCACTAAGCGCAGTCAGAGTACTCAGTGAGCACTCAGGTCGTGCTCACTGAGCATACCCTGAGCGTTCCCTAAGCGTTCCCTGAGCACGTCTGAGTGCTCACCGAGCATAACCTGAGCATTATTTTGACATTACTAAGCATGCCCTTGAGTATCACTGAGCAATCACCCTGTGCTGTGAGATACTCAGTGAGCAGGACCCTGAGCGCCCTCATAAAGCGGCGGCACCCCGATCGGGAAATTGGCATCCGCGGCCTAAAATCCGGTACATACAACTGCATACATAGATGAATTTTGGCTGCCTGGAACTGTGAATTCGAAGATCAACTCAAGCCCAAAATAGTTTCAACGATGTGCATTTATAATCCCATAGGAAGAATCCATTAAGGTCGTTTTCAACTTGATGTGATTAGCTTAAGCCACCCGGTGGATCTCTTGGCACGTCAGCAGCTTGCATGGCATTATCAATTTCTATCCTGTTGCCTTCTCAAGCAACTGCCAGGCGTAGTTCTGGACTGACTAACATCTCGGGGAACGGCAGTCTCCGAGATTTGTAGAGCGCTGGGTAAAACCTATACGTACATGGTAGGGTTTCTTTCTAGGGTACGCAAGGTTGCCAGTCGAGGTGCTAGGAGGTGTAAGGGAAAGTAAAGCCGATGTCCTATAGCTTTTTGCTTAGAAATATCAAACGTGCTCTGAGACGAGTCCAAGGTTATATGGATCTCCGTTGTCATCAAGTCGGATAAACAAGGCTTAACTCCGTGCCAAGATCAACTCAGCCACGCTATACGTTATCATCCAATAAGCGCCAAGAAGTCATCCTCATGGCCATGCCTTGGAGACAAACAAAATGCAAATCTAACTTCAGCCTCCTAACTTAGATCAAAACTCAAAATAACCCCGGAAACCTCTATATAACACCCAAACCCGTTTCCCCAGGGCACTTATTCATTGCAAAGGACTTCAAACACTACCCTTATTTTACCAAAATGCTCTTTCGGCCGTTATTTACCACATTCTTCGTCCTCCTCCTCAGCTTCTCGGCTAGAGGCGCATCTATTGGCGCTCGGTCTGGGCAAATTTCTGGACCTGACAAAGCTACAACTCAGACGATAATACAACCACAACCAGTCTACGATGCGGCATCAGCAAATGCTCTTGCCCCGAGAGTTGAACAAGATCATGACACAATACCCAGGCTCCACGAAACAACAATAGACTGGAGAGAGGATGGGTCTGAGTCTCTCAGACTAGAATCATTACGTGAGGCTGGGTTCCTTCCGAGTTCGTATCATGAAAGGTAAATGTTATATCCAGTTGCGACAAGCTAATCACTAACGGAATTTGCCAGTGATGACCCATTACCGCAGTTTTGGCCTTTATTCAAAGTCTGCATTGTTTCAGCAATAGCGATTTGTATTCTCAAAATAATCCGGGACTTGAAAAGATAGCAATATATGAAAGGAGATCATGATATTCATTCAAATTTTGTAGTGAAACGTTTTAATTGTACATCAGATCCAGGTTTCATATCTGCAATGCCTAAAATCCCATAATCAGATCATTAATATGATGCATACTAGTCTGATCATATCCATTCAGGATCGGTCCAGCGGGCCCTCGTCGAGCGGCTCCAACTCATTCTCCGGCTTAGATGTGCCAAGTACTACCAATCGATCTGCCATCAGGTGGGCTAGAAGCCAGTACTCGGGGGCATAGCGGAAGAATCTCGTTTGTCTCCAGAGTTCCTTAGGTTGGATAAGAGGGTCTTCGATTGTTATATGTGGCACGATTCCTCAGGGGAACGTCGACGAGAACAGGTGCCAGATATCTTACTAGTTGCTAAGTGCATTTTATATTAGGGCTTGGAGTTGGAAGCTGCACATCACGCTGCGGAATTGGAAGATCTGTGAATGGATTGCTAATGGTTACAGTATTAACAAAATTTGGCAGTGGAGGCTTGGACTGTGGCTTACCTGATGTCAATGCGAATAAATTCAATGGACCCAGGGTAGCGAGGAGGTGGCGGATATTGACAAATAAGTCGTCTTTAAATATCGACTCAAATGACCCACGGAACGAGATCATCCAGTAGAGACTTCTCGCAGGCAGGCAGGAAGAGTTGGAGTTGGTGGTGGTGGTGGCATTGGTCTGCCGCTGTTGCTTGGAAGCAAGCTTCTGCCGTTGTCATATGCATCCTTATCTCTTTGATGACCATCCGCGGAGGAAAGTTGTTAAAGATGAAGAATTCTGAGTCTAGTAAAAAGATTCAAATCAGCAAACTGTAGTTTAGAAGTATCAGTGCTTATTGCTTCAAGCGCAATATTGAGACCCACCGGATGAGTTCCTCTCCAGCTGCATATTCTTTCCATTCAAACTCATGGCGGCCTCGCTCGCTGTGATTCAGATATTTCGCCGCCGTAGTACCAATATCACGAGCGGTCTTTCATCGTCCTCTTCGTAGCCTTGCTCTCCATCTTGGGGTTCCCACAAACTTTGGAACAACACAGGGCTGCAAACCGGAAATATGGAATCCGACGTTTTTCTTCATAAGACACTACTGCGCTAAAATTTTCTATTAATAGCCCGGGTGGTCTAATGGGTAAGAAGCTCTTCAGCCCCACAATTAACTAGTAGTACATTTCATTAACAATATCTTTCAGTATGATTCGCGCTTAGGGTTCACACTAAGCATGCTTGCGCGAGGTTCCGCGTTCAATTCGCGGCTTGGGCCTATTGTTTTTTGTTCTTCTACTATATATGTTGCACAGACAGTGTTGCCCATTTCCATCCGCTCTTTTTAGATTGGCATTTTGGCCAATCCACAAAGAGCCAAACCCACAAACATGGCAGATAGACAGACCATCATGCCAATTACTTACACGCCGGTGACAAATCATCAAGTGAACATGTTAGATTTCATAGGGGCGTTAAAATTTCCATAGTCTTCATAGACTAGTCTGTTCAGTTTTAAGATAATGTAAAACTGCGGCCTAGGTGAGCGCCAGGTATCAAAAATAATAATAGAGCCGGCTTATATAAAAGTGTCTATCCATTCCTCACTTTGATCACACTTCATATTCTAAAGGTCTGTTCCTTTCGAAGATCACGTCCATGCTGAATCTTTCTCAGCCTTCGTCGAGCCCGAATCATGCGTCGAAAAAAAGAGAGGTTTTTCAAGGGGTTTTGTCATGAAGCTATGGAATCCGACCAATCAATCGTTAAATTAGTTAATGATCAGAAACCGATCAGTGCAAGGGAGCTGTTGAAGCCCGCCTAGGGCTTTGTTTTTGTTACGCAGTGTTGAGATTACCGTACAAACAGAGCTGCCCAAAGTTGCATGCAAATAAATACAAAGTGAAAGCCAGGACGAATGCTCGCGCTTTTAGCAGTAGGTCAGTTCGGCAGAAAACTATGGGAAGCCACAATCTAGGGGCTAGAAAACCCGCGACCAACAAGAAGAGGCAAAGTCACGATTATTATCCATACCTTATTGAGCTTCTCTTCCTTCCTTAGCTGAAATAAATCATGTACCCCCTCTGCTCCTGCCGGCCGATGGGCTAAAAGCGCCTTTGTCCAAGACTTTTCGGGCAATTCTCGCAGCTGTCTTCAATTTCGAACTATTGTCCTTCAATTCATCGGGGCCTCTTGCAAAGACATTGGCCACCTCAATTAGCTTTTCGGTCATACTAATCCTCGCGAAAGCCTTCATCATCCCTTATCTCGTCCTTATGAGCGTATAGCCGTTCTCGGTGATATTAAGATCCGGACATGGACATTATAAGCAACACTATAAGCATGTCCCAGTCTGACACACTCTAAAATTAGAGCAGCCAGACCGGCCGCTAGCGCAATCACCACCGAAGATCCGGTGGGTGATTCGAGTTTGAACTCGTTCCCCTGTGGAAGGTCATGCTTCATGAGAACGTCGTGTCCTGGCAGGCCAATGTCCAGCGTTTCTGGTTCTGGGACCCACTCTCATATTTGGCCAGAGGCTTTGACAGCGCCCACTCGGAAAGTGTCATTCGGAGAACAATTATGAGGATAGTTGATATCTTTGCCTTCCTCTTTGTCGCTTGCGGCACAGAACATCAGAATTTTAGCCTTAGCTGCTCGTTCGATGGCGGCTTTGAAGGCATGCCGAGTATTACTATTGACTGTCCATGACATGGAGATCACGTCCACGTTCATTGAAACTGCATCGTCGATAGCCTTCAGCTCGGACATGTTAGCAAAGAAAGAATCAGCAGGATAGATCGAGAGTTTCATCACCTCAATTGCGCTGGTTTCTACGATTTGCACCTTAGACAGATTCATGGTGGGCCGAGTCTGGAGCTTGAACACCTTTATCATTGCCTTTGGGCAAATGCGATGTGCAGACGGGCCATCAGCGTACCATGTCCCGTCTCTGAAATCCAATATGGGATGACACGCTGATCACTTTCGTAAGTCTGGAAGCTAGTTCCATCGAAAAGCTGCGGGTTCGCAGCCTCGTGCGGCAAAGTCACCCCATCATGAAGCAACGCAACAACGATCGGTTTGTACGGAATGCTGGCGGGACATGCGACTGTGCGAAATCTCTTCACAAAGACATCCATACATTCCAACCAGGCATGAGAATCCGGAATCCCCTGTTTGGTCTCCCTTATGGTGGTTTGAGATGGGAATTTCCGCCGGAACTGCCACCCTTTAAAGTCGTCATCAACAGAAAATCCGATTTCCCTGTTCCTCATGTGAGAATATAGACCATTTTTGAATTCCTCGATAATTGATGCTGTTCGGTCTTCTGAGTCCAAAATCTAGAGATCCTCATGTTAGCGGATTATGCGAGTGGTCACCCCACACTACTGGGTAGCATATATCGTCGACGTGAAGATGAACCGTTTGTAAAGAGCCCAATCTGGCCAAGCCATTAGCCTCACACCAGCCTCGCAGTACCGAGTTTCGCCCCGACCAGTAGAGATGGAGAGTGTGAATGTTAGAGCCAATGCGACAGATAGTTCGAGGGCACATATCAACCTTGTGCCAATCCAAGACCTCAACTTTAAAATTTTCCAGTGCCTTTTCGACGACCTCATCACTATGAGATGGTTGCTTGAGATCGTCTACAATGACATTCAAAATGCGACCACCTCTTTACTTTCCCTCAGCCACCTGAAAAAGAATAGCATATCCGTTCGTCCGCTGATTTTGGGGGAAGGCTTATTTTCAGACCCATCGCTGGAAACCACTGAGACTTGCGGGAATGCCACGTATTGAAGAGTTGAGTTGAGCTGGTGATGGCTGAAATCTCTCTCAAATTGCTTTTCAAATACTTTAGCCGTCGGACCCAAATCAAACCAGAAGTGTACCACTGTAGATGTCAGTAGGGAATTTACATAGGACCCGAATTAGGACATACATGATTCTCCAGGGAGACAAAGGCACCGCGAAACAGGGCCTGGGCCGAGTTTGCGCAGATAGTTAAGCTTCAGCATCTCCCGAATTTTGTTTGCACTCGTTAAACGGCCTTCGCCATTATCATGTGATATCCGACGAGTATATTCGTGATACTGATACACCGAAAGGTGATTTTTAACAGCAGAGTGTGGGACATGCGTTTTCTTTGTCAGGGCTTCCACGGCCAACTCATGGCTAAGTAGTCTTCCGACGACATCCACCTGCTCAGGTGAGCAACGGTCGAAATCGACCGCCAGGTGTAGCGGCGTCAAACCTGCCGGGCTTAGCATATGTATCATCTCAACTGGCGCTCGATCGATGACAATTTTCCTTGACTGTGAGGAAATGTCGGATACCATAGCCAAGTGTAAACATGTCCCAGATTGGATTGCAGAGGATATTTCGCACTCCTTTTTGAGCTCTTCTCGTATATTTTCCCAATACGGCGTATTGACCCCGCTATATGCTCGAATAAATAGATCATTTCTCTCCGTGATAGCCAAAGACAACGGCGTCAGGCTCTGGTCATCAACTTGACCCATCAGCTCAGGGCAGTATGCCATTATTCGCAAAGCAACCCATTTCAAGGAGATCCGATTCCTGAAGAGCCTGCCATCCTTTGCCAAGAAATGTAGAATGTTCTGATTCCCTCTGGCAACTTCCTTGAAATCTTCCTTCCTGTCCTTTATAAAACTCCTCTCAGCCTCTGTCCTCTTATCTTGCGGTCGTGTAGGGCTTTCCCTTGGCTTGACATGTCCAGATATATCAGTTTTGGAATCAACCCCGCGTCTAACAGTCGGCCATTTTCTGATGCCGGGGTCCCGGATTTCTCCCATAGCTCTCGTGATTTAGCGTCAACTTCTTGATCAAAAGACTTTGTCAGGCGGAATGCCAGTTCCAAGATATCCTTGAATTATCACGGACCGGATCTCCAGTCGCTGAAACTCGGACATCCTCATCGTCGTCATTCTTAATACGAAAGACCGTGATAGACTTAGGAGGCAGCCTCTCAGAGCTTGCTTCGACAGGTGATACCATGCTTGTTTAGACGTGATGTCAAACGTATTGGTCGCATTGCTTGAATGGTTAAATGAGGTCAAAGAAGATTCGTAACGCCCAACAAGAGAGCTCGCGAGCGGGGTCTCATTCAGCTTACCGGTAGTCCATTGGCTCGGCAAGAATCACCCAAGTTTCTTCGAACAACTGACAGACCAGGGCTTGACGGAAGCAGCGGAATATTGTGCGCCTAGGTGAATGAGCCAATTGGCTAGGTCGACCGTCATCCTGCAGCCATCTATGACTTGGGCTCAACGAATTCGTCAGCATGGATCTGTCAACGCATGGGAAATGAGTATTGAAAAGAAGTCCTCCTTCCGCAGAGCTCCTGTTTCTGATCCTAAGTTACATTTGTCAATAATCGTGGAATTTGTCATGGCGCAAGATACGCAAGATAGTGAACTATGGCAGGTGGAAATGCCACTGATTCTGGGAACTACCGAAGACATAGACAACGCATTCCGCACACAGAACCAGTCACCGACAGATTGGAACCGAAGAATTGTGGTCCAGAGGAAAGGTCCAGTGAATGTCCACTGCTCCCTGCTAGACATCGTGCACGGCAAGTTCGGGGTCGATCAGGGCATTGGCACTGACGATGATGGAGCACTCGCAACGTTGCTCGTCTTTCACTTTCGCTTCATACGCCAGCAGCATTCCCGACGGGTTATCCGAGCGTCTATTCACATTGAGTTTTCAGGAGCGGACGCGCAGTCATCCCCTCCCACAGTCTGGGCGATCGCCCCGTATGACACCTGGACAGTTGTACCGACAACGGACCATGAAGAAAAGACGCGCACAATGGAAGGCACAATTGGTACGTCTGGGCCGGGCCTGTGAATGCCGGTCTCACGGCTAAGCTCGAGGAATTGAGGGTTCGGGATATTAGCGAGGCCACGACGGTCAGTGGCTCGATCGAACTGTCCGACGATGTCAACCGTGGTGAATGCAACTGTGCGGCTTGGACACTATTAGAGAACCAAACTCGAAATACAGGGGTGCGCTGCGTCGCTTCGTACTGGGATTCTTTTGAAACGAGAAAACAATGCGATTTTCCATGGGATGGTTAAGATATCATGCGTTGCTGATTGGAAGACTCAGCTCGAGTCGATGTTTGGCAGAATCCCCGTGGATGACCCTGTTTTGTTTAACCCAGGACTGGAGTCTACTAGAGCTCAGAAGAAAAACAAGTACAATCCAGACGGTCTGCTTCGATCTGATGTTACGTCAGTTGCGGATGTCACTGTACAGACTATCTTCAAGGAGGCAATCAAGGAGGCAGTCAAGTAGTTCTAGCTGATTGGTGAATTTATTACGCCCAGTTTATATCGAATAACGACCATAAGTCTGAGAGATGGCGTGAGTTAGCTGTGGCTTATGGAAAGGTATAGGGTCGAAGGATTGTATCTTTCTGATTATCAATTCGGCAGTTCAAACGATCCATGGATGCAACAGGAGAACTATCTCAAACATGACCTCAAATACTACTAAGACAAATATGATAAAGCCCAGAAACAAAAGGACCCGAGTCCGTGTAAGCCTTAGCGCAGCAACGGCATGGTTGCAAGATACTCTTGGGTGGAACCTCGGTACGTATAACCCCGGAACGTTCTACTCACAGTGACCAGCCACGCGTAACATTTACTTTCTTAGAAAAGGAATAGATAATAAAGTTATATATAGCCTTAACGCTTTCGATGCTGTTTACATTAGAAGGTACAGTAATATACGTAGAGTAAATTTAGGAAGTATATACCAGTATCGGTCTGGAAGATGGCTCCCTAAGGGACCATGCGTTGGACCGAGTACCTAGAACATTATTATTTTTATTATGATTATTGGATATATACCCTCATCTGGTGGCATTCATCCCATATTGATCGACTAATAATACTTCATTGCCCCCCTGCATCAAAACCTGTATATTGCAGGCTAGACCGAGGGCAATAGTAATGATCACGGAGTATCTTCTCCTTGCCATATAGCAGCTGAGGACTATCAATATGAGCCCCTTCTCTATGAGCTTATTTCAATAATCCAGGGCTTACATGGTCTCTATCGTAGCATAATTCTCATTCAATCCTTCAAGCAAAAAGGATATACTGTCAAGCATATTGACTCTCACCGTGACGCAATGCAGTAATCCTTCCATACCCACCCTAGCGTCAGGATAATCAGGAACAAGCAAAAAGTAAACATGGAAGAAAAGCTAACTGCACAACGTTGCACCCAAACCCCGCAAATCTGAAGGCCATGTTACATGAAAACATGAAAACCGCTCCAAGCGCAGCCTTTAGGTACATATTTCAAATACTGTCCCTGCGAGCGCACAGGGCAACCATATAATCGTCGCGGGTCGGCCCTTAGACTTAAAACGCCCAGTAATGGGAATTCCCCAACCCGGCAGTGGACTCTGTAGATAGTAAACAAGGTTCAAATCCCGGCAGTACGTTGCATAGGTTGTGTCATCCCTGAAACTCTGTATCATACGGTTCTGCAGGAACGAAGCATCTCGTGCCTGAAAGTTAAGCCACGCACTATTGAAAGTGCAATATCTGCCTATACGTGCGAACATATTGCCATTTGTGCGAATATGATTAACAAGAAACACCTGGCAGGGTGCCAAAGCTCCAAGTAATTATAATAATTGCGGTGGCTAGAACTCCGTAGGAGTGTGGAGCTCGCCGATCATTGCTTGCTGAGATAGTGTTGAGGTGATTGGCGGATACCTAGGTACTGGGCCTGATGCAAGTGATATCGGGATTTGTCGTGGCTGCGCCCACGGCAATCCTGGTGGATATCATATTGATCATTTCCGGTACTGCATTGGTCACCAGTGCTACCGTGGGATCGGGATTAAACCATGAGGCTAGCCATGGTTCTAGAAAAAGCAAAAATCTAGTCATGTCGTCATTGTTTTAGATGTGCCTTGCTTCCAAGATTTGCATGGGGCTTTCTCCTACCCATGCTGGCAAATGGGCGACCTTGGAAAGGACACTGGGGCCCGATTACCTGGTAATTGCCTGGTAGCGGAGAATGGGGTGTGCGGACTTGAAAAAAAGTGCGTCTTTGACAACACAACCCTAGCCGATATTATTTAGAATTATATGAAGTACTCTGTACAACTTAGAGATCTTCTCAAATGGAGTAAGAAGTGGGACATTTTTGGGAAAAAGGTGGACTGTAGTTGGTCCTTTCTTTGATATGTGTAGGCAAATCTGCCTTTATATACATTGACATAATGCAACAAAATGAAGTAACGAGAATAGAAAAGATATAGCTCCCAATTTAGGCTTGTTGCCAATGCAGAAGAACTCCTCGCTGTAACGTCGCTTGCCCAAAAACCCAGAGAAAAAAAGAACACGCTCGTAAGCATAAAAATCAGGATCAAACAAAAGAAAAAAGCGAATGCGAAGTCGTGCCCGCGAGGGCCTTGATGCTTAAGGTCCGTTCGAGAAAGAATAGCCTCATATAAGAGGACAATAGGATGTTGAGAAGTGAATCGCTGGTCGTTGCATGTTGTTCAAGTAAATCGCCAAGGGAAAAAAAGGATGAGATACAGTTCATGCAGTTCGTGCAGTTGCCCGAGAAGATCCTCGACGATATCTTAGGTCGTCTCGGCTCAGGAGTCGGCGTAGTTTAGAAACAAATCGGCATGGTCGACCATCTAGGGCAATGTTAGAACTAAATTGCGTCCGCGAACGCAGAAAAGAGAGAGATTAAACTTACCACTGATGGGACGCATGGACATGGAGGAATCATCGATAGGCTGTGTCGTGTAGGCCGCAGCCCAATATCCCGTGTCACGGTAACCGGTGAAGGTGCAGCTGCTGGGATTGTACTGTGGCTGCAGGGCCGCGACATGCGGGTAGAGTGTTGCTAACGGTGAGAGAAGCTCATCTGGCGGCGGTGGTGACCGTCTGCTGTCGACGCTTCCTCGAGACTGGAAAAATATAAGTTAGATTTATTGGCAAAAGTAAAGCATGGATATTACTCACGTAGAGCTCATAGTTGGTTTTGTAACTCATGGTGGGTGTTGCGATGTTGCGGTGTTGCGGTGTTGAGGTATTTTTGCTATAAAGTTTTGAATGCAAGATGACGAGTAGATCAAGACTTTAGTCAAATCTGCTGTGTGTTGAGATGCAGGTTTGACCAGAAGCGAGCCCGCCCGCATTTAAATGAGTAGGAAATGCTCAGCCGCGGTGATTTGGAAGCGGGGGAGATCAGACGTCAACCAGATCTGCATCCAGTAGCCTAGTTTGTTTTATCTCATAGATTGGATTCTGTTCCACCCAGGTAGTCGGGTGTTAGGCACTCCATGAACGTAAATGGATCCTTGTCATTGGATGAGATGGTCTGAGCGTCAGCCGATCTGTCGGTGTCCCCGATATGGGAAATTCTCTCGATACGAGGATGCAACACCACGAATCGTCTCATCTCGTTCTTCCCCCTTGCGTGTTTTTCTTTTTCCTTCTGTCCACGTTTTGGTTTTATTCTTATTTGCTTGGAAGAGCATGTGGTACATGAGGGAACAACTGCAGTACGTACTCGCAGATCACGAAATGTGATATGAGATGCACCGCCGAACAGATCCGGGATCCTACCTCTTGCCAAGAACTATCAAGATGTTTAATTATTTTGGGGGAGAAGTGGGCCTTGAAGTGTCAACCATGTCGCACAGGTCACGACTAGGGACTGCCCCTAAGCGAGTATATTAGAAGATTAGACACTAAAAACCATGGCAGACATTGAGATTACTGATCTTCCGCTACTAATAGGGCTTCCAAATCATTTCAGGGCGATCTAGGGCGAGAAATAGTGCGAGAGACTAGCCACAAATGTATTGGACTATTGATACACTACGCCGTAAGAGAACTAGATCGACGAGTGGGACTGCCTGATAAGGACTAGTGGATAATCCCATTGTCGGGTCAGGACACAGCCACACACCCCTTGCTATTTGAGGACAAGCGCAGAAGCCACATTCGGTCTCACCGTGGCTTATCATGGCTCACCGTGTGGCTGGAACCGTGGCTCAGTGGATCGAACCGTGGCTCACAGTGGCTAGTGAGTGGCTAGTGAAAATATCTGTGGCTCAAGCTTGATTTTCTTCGATAGCTTCCCATATGCACCCCACCCTGCTTTCCCCTCCGAAACCCGAACTAGTCCGCCCTTGATCTTCACCACTTATCAATTTTTGGAACCCTTGATGGCTCGGTCTTCCCCGTCCGCGCTGAGTCGCGGAGCTATAAGGCATTCGCCTCCCCCAGAGTCTCAGACTATTCCAACTCAAGTCTGAATCCACCTCCAGTTTAAGATCTTCTTCCTTTACACATACTATCAACAACATATGTCGACTGTCGAACATGTCACTGAGCATGCAGGGTTCTGGAAGAGAGTGCTGGGAAAACTCTCAGCGAATGGACGTGTGCGATCCTTATTCTCGCGAGCAAGCCGCTCAAAGTGAGTTACTTCTTCCCTCCCTCCCCCTACCCCGGTCTTGCCTATCGCACCGGTTGCGCAATGAACCCATATTCTGAGACTTTTTGCCCGTCTTCCAGGATCCATCGAACGAGACGCTGAAAGCATCTTCGATAGGCGCGATCGCTCCAATGCAGAGGGAATGACCAACCCAGAAGCTCCGTCGGTGATGAACGACGCCGAGTTTGGTCGCGTGGACCCTACAGGCTGGTTCCCACACTACAAGAATTGTCTTCAGCACTTCGTCGACTATAGCCAGCACACACCCCAAGTGCAGTCCATTACCGCGTTCATCAATATTCGACTTCCCTGCCAGCGACCTTCCGAGTCTAGCGCTACAGTACCTGGATCCACACCATCGTCCTTTGTTTCGCTGCGGCCATATATTAGACGGTTGATTGTCACGGCGCAGGACTCACCGGCTGTTATGCAAGGCTTCTTCGGTGGTGACTGGGAAGCTGGCGTGGGTTGTATCTACAAACAAGAACGGGTGAACTATCTGTTCACGGCCAAGAGCAGCGGGTGGGCATCTACCAAGGCTGCCTACGACATTTCTCCCGATGAAGAGACTCCCTTTTTGAGGCCTCTACGTGACCCCTCGGAGGATGAGATTCGAGTGGCCGAGGCGCGGTGGAGTGAATGGCTGGCAATGGAGGATTGGATGGTCGGAGCACGCAGTCCCTGGTAGGATGCTGCGGTGATGAGGGACGAATTTTCTTTGTTTTCTTTTCGTTTTTTTCATATGTTTCTCATTCCCCAAAAGAAGTATCTAGTGCTTGTGATGGGTTAGTTCACAGTGGAGTATAATGACCAAGGCGGCCTTCTCTTTTTTCATTCTCGGTGCCATAGGAATAATTTTCCCCAACATAGCGATGCATATGATAGGCACGTCAAAAAGTAAACTTCAAAAGAAATTCCATTCCACAGCACGCTAGGCATGCCCATGCGGACTTGACAGAGCTTC
Organism: Penicillium egyptiacum; assembly: GCA_911456345.1. Lineage (NCBI taxonomy): Eukaryota > Fungi > Ascomycota > Eurotiomycetes > Eurotiales > Aspergillaceae > Penicillium > Penicillium egyptiacum. The sequence continues at coordinate 552,313 of CAJVRC010000905.1, forward strand.
GCGCCGGCCGAATCAATAGTGCGCACCGCCACAGGCACAGACGTGAAAAATTCTTAAGCGATTTAGTTAGAGATTCAATATTAATAACGTTTGAATCCATCCGTGGATATAACTAGACTCTGTTTTTAATCAAATATTCTTAAGGTCAAATAACTAAGACCCAGCGAGCACAGTTTAGCCAGCCATGTTGTAGGGACTCTCTTACCGAGCCCTAGCTTCCTACGTATCCTACACTTATCGTTTCTACTTACTAGTTATAGCTTTCTATATAACGTGCTTAATCGGCTTTCCGCGCTCTCCGAAGTCTTGTCCTGCTGGCAAGAGCGCCAAGCCACAAGGACGAGAAAAATGGCCATAAAATCTGGCTTGGCTCTAACTATAATCATGATATCCTAGGATATTGAAACGGGCACTTCGTCCTCGACCAAAGTACTAGCTGAATTAGTGTAAAGCTTAGTCTGCTATGTCTCTACTCCTGACAGTGATTCATTATCAATCCTTAGCAACATAGACAATACAGCCTCTTTGTTCTCTCCCTGCCAGATACTTAATATTAAGGACCTCAGCTTTAATTCCTGTCCTCTATAGTGCTGGCTGCGGACCAGCTAGCTTCACTGTACCCCGCCAAGGCCGTATAAGCAGCTGTCGCCAATTTAATGAATGAATGATCACCCCCTGTTTCCTTGCCCTCCTCAGCTTCTCCTTTCATCACTTCATCTGAATCTTCATTCTTCCTTTGAAAAAGATAGACAATAAGCACGATGTCATTCTATCCACCAGGATGGGACTATGAGCGCGTCATGAACGCCAGCAATGAGGACTTCGCCACCCTCACCGAAGACCAACACATGGCCCTATTCAACGGCCTTAAAGAAGTAGGCCTGTACCAGGCCTTCGAAGACAAAATCCACCAACAAGTCATGGAAGACATAGAAGCCCAACGCCTCGCCGAAGAAGCCACTAAAACAGACGAGCAGAAGTTCGCTGACCGCGAGATCTGGGCCCCCTACATCGACACCTTGAAGAACGTGTTCAAGTTCGAACCGGACTGGTCGGAATGGGGATTTGTGGTCTTTCGCGCGACGGCTTACGGGCCTGAGGCAGATGCGCAGTGGGCAGAGTTTCGCCACCGCTGGGACCAGATTATTGAGGAGGGGCATGCGGATCAGCGCGGATTTCATCCCAAGTCAGATTGGGCAATTAAACTGCTGCGGTTTCAGTGGGTGGAGGATCCAGCATTAGAGGGGGCATCGCCGATTAAGATTTCTCAGTAGGTCTCTTGTCCTTTTCTATTTAAGTATTTGTCTAACAGATAGACGCTTCAACGAGATGTGGAGCGATCTTCCCACAGGACTCGCTACTAGTGCCTGTCTCATGGTGACTCCTAAGGCTCTGCAGTCGGTGCTTAACTCGCCACCTTCCTCATCTGCGCCCCTGCAGGATCACAAGGAGATTCCACATGTGGTTGCTGTCTCCAGAGTCGCGCACTATCCATCCTCGGAGCTCACCCCTGGCGAGGAAGGCGAAGATGTCTTTGGTCATGATTTCAAAGGTTACTTTAATGTGGCGGTTGAGAGCCTATTAAAAGATTTTTACCCCCTGGTCGCTCTGGATATCCAGGACCTTCCTCGACTGACGATTGACATGCGACATGACAAGGATATCTGGTGCGAATCAGGCCGAAGAGGCGTACGCTACTATGCGGAAGAGTCCAGTTGATTACGAGTTCTTAGTCCTTTACGTTCAGTCACTTCGTCACTATGCTTGAAGGAATATACAAATAGTGCTGTTGAGATTTATGACCAATGCCTATCAAGTCCCGTTACGACAGCATTCCAAGCTTATCATAGCTGATGTACGTGGCCACATTGTTGATAAAATCCGCGACGGCGTTCTGGTTGTCTTTGACGACATTCGGGGGTAACTTACCGACCACTGTACCATGATCAGCCGAGCTTCGACAACACGCTCGCAATGCCTTGTCCATGAGGCACTCTATCATCCATTACCTGAAGGCTGCAGCTATGATTAGAGACAGCGACCATGAAAAAGGCTCTAACGTCAGGGCCGATCGACGTGTCTGATAGGAGCTGACCCCGTGGAAAAACAATTCAGATTAATTCCTCGTAACTACACCTCCGAATTCGACGCTGCTCTTAAAAGAGGGCGAAATATCGAACAGAAAGACATATTCAATGAAGAAAAACAGGAGGCAAAATGAAGTAGTGGCCAAAATCCTTGTTGCGTTCCCTTAAGCTGTGCCTAATAGTCATAAAGACTGTTGTCAATCTTGGAGCCAGGAGTGGGTATAGTATACCCGTTTGCTGTGAGGGCTGATCGAATGTGATCCGCACGCAGTGGAACCCCTTCAGAGATGGCGACATTGTGTGCAAGCTTGACGACATTTTTGATCTTTAGATACTATGTCAGTATACGCGTACATCTCGGGACGGGCCGAATCTCTCACCTGCCGACCATCCAGGCTGACCTCTGCGAAGTTGCGTATCTTATCTTCCAAAAAATGGATCCACAAGTCTCTGACTCACCCCGTCACGCCTCCCGAGGTCCAGGGCTATACTCCGTAGTGTAGTCACTGCAAGTTCGCGATTTGCGATCCCCTTGATCAACCCGTGTTGAAATCCACACCCCTGAATCCAGGTACCCGGGAACTTGGCACATCCACGATCGGAATGGCCGTATGCATCTACGAGCACGATGCAGCCACAATAATACCGGCACTCGTATCTGAACTGCCGTATTCCACGACTCTGCTCCGACGAATCCAACACGGAATTGCCTATCCGTGTGAGACCGCTCACATATTAGCAACTTTCCCGCCCGGCTCTACCCCTGAGCCTGGACAGCCGTGGCTGGCTGCGCGGGTGGATCTCTTTGGCGGGCGTACAACACAAATGCTCGTCTACTCCAGCCTCGAAGCGGAGCACACGTCAATTCCGCCGATCGTCACTGTCAGCGATACCAAGGCCACTACACCGGAGATATTAAATGTGGACTCAACAGGATCCAATAATAACCGAAACAATACCAATGATAATAATGATGACAACCCTGCCATCAACATCACCAAGCCCATTGTTTCCACCTTTTCCGCCAGCCCACCCGTCCTAGCCCTGGCCCGCGCGCAGTTATTGGCCTTGCTGTCATATGTCAAGACCTACCTGCTACCCCCGTACCTGTCGTATTTGGCGAGGTCAGCCCAAGCCGCATCTGCGGAAGCTGCAACTATCTCCGTGTCGGTGTCGCCGGGGACCGCGAACAACACCAGTCCAACTACCAATAATACGAGTAGTGTTCCCCTGATTCCTGAGCCAGACCCACGGGCCTTCCTCATCGGCAGCCTTCATACAGGTCTATTCTCTCTCCTGCAGCGATCTGGCTCTTACACTCAATCTGACCCGATACCCAATATCCGGGTCCATCGCTTCGACGATCCCCCTTATTACAAGTATTTCTTTCGGAGATTTGATTTCAGCCCCAATGCAGATCTCCCGTTCGCCGATCTGTCCCTCCCATCCGGATATAGGTTCTATGACCGAAAAGGGAGGGAGGGTGTTCTGAATAAGCATCTGGATCTTGTACAGAGTCGGACACATATCCCCAGGCCAAGGACACAGCTATCTACAATTCCCGGTATGGCAGTCTATTTTGATTCTGTGTCTGGTGATACTGATGAAACGCCTATTGCGTGGGGATTCTTGGGTGTGGATGGAGCGCTGGCGACGTTGCATGTTGAGCCGGAGCATCGGGGTCGAGGTCTTGCGGTTCCATTGTCTAAGGCTATTATGCGTCGTGGCATGTCAGTAGATGGTGTCTTTGGGGCTGCAAATGTCAACTCTGAGGATTGTCAGACTCGAGAGCGTGTTGGGGCTTGGGCGCATGCTGAGGTGGCTGGGTATAATAATGCAAGTCGGAGGGTCATGGAAAAGATTGGCGGTCAGGTTTTGACAACTGTCACCTGGACTGTGATTGAGCTGCTTGATTAAATGTTCTCACCTCCCGGGGCCCTGGTTTTGTCTGCGTAAGCGGAATACATGTCCATGGTGGAGAATGGGTTTAGTGACTACATACTTGGGTATATTTACTGGGTATATTTACGTTTGTAGCTGAGATATCCAAATACATCATACAGTAGGTGACAATTCCAGAGTAAATTATATTTCAATTTTTTGATATATATCTAGAGTCCATGCGGGTTTGCGGGTTTGAGAAGCCGTAACTAAACAAACATACTAGAAAAGGACATTGAATAACCGGGCACGGTTAAATGTGCCTTACACTTTCAAAATGGAATTTTCTTCGAAGTCAGTCTAGAGTCCTCGAGTTCCGGTTTGCTTTAGTGCTTCGGAGATGCGCGTATTCAATCGCGCTCTGATTTTGCACCGTAGACATAGAACAAAACGGGAAACGGTAGGCATGCGAGTGTAATATTGTAGAGAGGGCAAAATATGTATATATATATTCAATATACCTTTCAGAAGCCCCATGGGACAAAACCGTACTCTTTATTTTAGTTAAATATCATGACGATGTGTTGGGGAAATGTTAAAGTTGACTCATAGTACGTCCCCAGATATGCCCAATTGGGTTTAGCGGATGATCGGCTGCCATTCCACGAGATGCAGGGGGAACTTCACTTCCAATTTCTCTGCTTTCTTTCATTTCCAAGCCATTGACGAATTTCTGCCCCTTCAAAATGAGTAATCCTAAAGGCGTCGCTGAGAACATGCTCTGGGGAGGCCGCTTCACCCGTGAGTACCACAACCCCTCTATCTCACCAAAGAACCCACTGACTCATACAAAAAATAGAGGGCCTTGACCCCCTCATGGTGCAGTACAACATGTCGCTCCCCTACGACCGTGTCTTCTGGAAGCAGGACATTGCCGGCTCAATTGCATTCGCCCGCGCCAACACCAAGTCTGGTATCCTCACACCCCAAGAGTTCGCCGAGATCGAGCGTGGTTTCAAGCAGATCGCCCAGGAATGGCAAACAAACACTTTTGTGGCTAAGGAGAACGACGAGGATATCCACACTGCCAATGAGCGCCGTCTGGGTGAGATCATTGGCAAGGATATCGGCGGCAAGCTGCACACCGGTCGGTCGCGTAATGAGCAGATCGCCACGGATATGCGCCTATGGCTCCGCGATGAGCTCCGTTTGATCGAGAGCCACCTCTCCGATCTGATTAAGGTCTCCATTGCCCGCGCTGAGAAAGATATCGCCTGCCTCATGCCCGGCTACACCCACTTGCAGAAGGCCCAGCCCGTCCGCTGGTCACACTGGATCCTGTCGCATGCCACTGCCTTCGCTAGCGAATTGGAGCGTCTGCGTGAGGTTATCCGTCGCGTGAACAAGAGCCCCCTCGGCACCGGTGCCCTTGCCGGTAACTGCTTCAACATTGACCGCGAGGCTATGGCTAAGGAGCTTGGCTTCGATGGCTTGCTGTACAACTCCATGAATGCTGTTGCGGACCGCGATTTCGCTATGGAGACCATGCAGTGGGGCAGCTCGTTCATGCTTAAGATCTCCCGCTGGGCCGAGGATCTGATCATCTACAGCAGTCTGGAGTTCGGCTTTGTCCGTCTGTCGGATGCCTACTCAACTGGATCGTCGCTCATGCCCCAGAAGAAGAACGCAGGCAAGTTCGCATTTTGTTTATGTAATATGCAGCATACTAATATATGTCCCACAAATTAGACAGCCTGGAGCTGCTCCGCGGCAAGGCTGGCCGTGCCTTCGGTCAGATGGCTGGTCTGATGTGCACAATCAAGGGCTTGCCCACTACCTACAACAAGGATCTGCAGGAGAGTGTCGAGCCCATGCTCGACCATGTGAAGACTGTCAGCGACAGCATCCAGATTGCAACCGGTGTGCTCTCTACTCTCACCGTCATCCCCGAGAAGATGATCGCCGCCCTGGCCCCCGAGATGCTGGCCACCGAAATTGCCGACTACCTTGTCCGCAAGGGCGTTCCTTTCCGCGAGGGACACCACATCTCCGGCCGTGTCGTTGCTTTGGCTGAGAACACCAATGTCCCCATGGACACACTCTCTCTGAAGCAGCTTCAGGAAGTCGACTCCCGCTTCGACGCTGATGTCCAGGCTTGCCTTGACTACGAGCGTGCCGTCGAGCTGAAGGATGCCATCGGCGGAACCAGCAAGCGCGCGGTCCTCGAGCAGACCGCTGTGCTGAAGAATTTACTGTAAAATCTTTTGGATACGATATATGACAGGAAACAAATGTTACGCTTTCGGTTAGACAAAAATGAATATATGAATCGACTTGTTTAGGTATCTTCCGAAAATAAAATTCAAGCTATTTGTTACTAATAAAGGGGAATATCATATGACATATGTACCTATCGGACCGTTCAAAATCTCAACTTCAGCCTGGGCTCCAACCCTAACCTAGAAATGACCCCCAGCATTACCCCCTAAATCAAAACTAAAACCAAAAGCAACCCTTCAAACCCCTCCTCTGGGGCTCATACCCATCCTTCCAGACGGAGACTTATTGTCATGCCCAGGGGTGACCTCTTCCGCCTCATAAGCAGGCGGGATGTCGACATCATCCTCCGCAGCTGCAATCGTATCTTCCAAACTGCGCTGCGCGTGCCTGGGCCTCGACCTGGAGACACTATTGTCACGCCCCTGGAGATCGGAAGTATGGTCACTTGCAATTCCAAGCCCATTCCCCAAGTCCCGATCCTCCAGCCTCCCGCCATACTGCATAAAACTCATAACATGATCTGTCTCACCACGCTCAGCCCTCCTCCCCCTTTCCCCCTGGGCCAGGGATTCTCCAATTGCTAAGCCATTGGAGTATCGATCCAGATTCGCGCTTAGGATAACTCCGTCGGCAGTGATGACCCGCCCAGCCTGGTTTCTCCCCGGACTACCACTGTTGCTATTGCTGTGGCTGTGGCCGCTGCCGTTATCGGTTCCTCTTGCTGGGCTTGCACGTGAACTAGGTATAGACGCCAAGACAGGCGATTCCCAAGCCCGCGGACCAGTCCTCGATTTGATATGATCCTGCTGTCGCTGTCGTTGTTCTATGGGTACATTGATTAGGTCGCTCTGGGAGTGGGAGGCTAGTTCAGCGCGCAGGCGATGGAAGCCCGTGTCTGGTAGTTCTGGGGTGAATCCTTGGCGGGGAGGGACTGAAGCGAGCAGCTCGTTTGAGTGCGGTTGGGTTGGCGGGACTGGGGGCGTTTCGTGGGGAGAGTGTGAGATAGGGCTTGTTGCCGATGACCCCAATGCTAGGTCTGGGGTGACAATTATGCTTGCCCGTGTGTCGTCTGTGGTGAATGGGGAGGCGGCGCTCGATGAGTCTATCGTTAATGCAATGTCTAGTATCAGTGAAATGTTATGTTGCCTCAGTCGCCAGTTAGTTATGGGGTGAGTTTCTTACTATGTGCTTCGCTGTCTGATGGCGATAGCGGCCCTTTCATTTCGGATGCATTTGCTGGATCTTTCCGCATGAATCCATGTTGGTACCATGAGACGAGAGTTGACCCCTTCTCTCGCTTCCCATATTTTCTCTTGCGCCGACAGCAACAGAAGAGCAGAATGGCACATATGACCAAGACTGCAACTCCTCCAACAACACCGCCGATTATCGCGCCCCGGTTTGAGGATGTGGCACTTGGTGTGTTGGTTGGAGTGCTGGATGGAGACGTGCTAGCGGCCAGAACCGAGGACAACGCAGTAACATCTGAAGATTCTGTGGTCATGGGTATGTCAGAACCTGTATAAGCTTGTGAAATCGCGAGTGCCACTGGGGATGTGGGCGTCTCCGAACCTGTTGATGTCTCTGAAGTAATAGATGCCGTCGTAGACGCATCCGTTGACGAGACCGTAGTTGATTCCGGCAAAGTGGATGTGGATGAAGTAGTGGTTCTCGGCGTCACGCTTGGCAACAGACCAATGACCCCAGCTGTGGTCAACGAGAGTGTGTCCTCCTCGCCATCGTCCGGACAAATTCCTGTCGTACACGGATCACTTGAACAGCATCCACGATAGTTGCCTGCCGTGCAGACATACCACTGCTTAGTCCCAGTGCAAGTATTAAGCTGTCGAGGGACAACAGACCCGAGGGATTCGAGAGACTCCATCTCGAACACCTCAAAGATCAAGTCTCATTTACTGAATCCGAAGACAACTCGATCAAATCCCAATACACAGCAGTTATGCTGGATAGCAGAAACTTGAACCACTAGAAGCGAGAGACGTCGTCCTTTCAGCGATTTGAGGATCTGCCAGCAGAAATGACAACAGAGGTCGAATGGGCCATGCCCCGACAGATATTCTTGCAAGAGACGTTCATTAACTTTCGATGGAGACCACGACCCTGTCCCTGAAAGAAGCTGAGAAGCAGTTCCTTTGTTGCTGGTGCGGGGAATGACATGCCAATTATAGATCCTGGTGTCTCTGTTACCAATAGGCTTCACCTGCGCAGTGTTGGTTTCTCTTTAGCCTGTGCCAGTCGACTCGGCTCTTTGACGAGGCATAGTTGATTTCGATAATACAATGATAATGATTGCAGAATCTAACAACTTAGCAAAAAAGCAGTCATAACTCAACCAAGGCTGGAGATGAGACTCAGAAGAGGTTAGTGTTTGGTTTCTTTGTTGACAGGCCAGGGGGTCAACCCCTGGAGATTTTAGCCAAATCAGACAAAGAAGGGAAGTTTCGGTATGGGAAAAGGAATATACTACAAGCTACCATAAGGATCTATCAAGGGGCACAGAAAGACATTAAGAAGTAATAAATCCAATGATATGAGACAAACTGAGGGGGAAAGCACTCAGCGCACCAACTCTTCGCCTGTTAAGATAAAGGAAAAAATATGGCTATACAGGATGGTAAGTAACACAGTTAACAAAAAAAATGGTCTTTTCATAGATGGTTCCCCTTGAAACGGGGCCTTGTAACGCCACAAACCCTACTTCCACCTCAAAGCCATGAGGCTGGGAGAGGGCGTCGATAGGGTCCATCTGAAACAACTCCGTGGTATCCTCCGTATTCTCTGCGGGTCGATTCCAAAATAGCGAGCTTAGTAGGTACGCTTGAAAGGAGGGACGGCCTTGCACTCCGACTCATCCAAGGTGTTGGCCTCAACGGCACGGTAGCCCAGCTTGACCTCGCCGTGGGGGTTCTTCTGCCAGGAGAGAGTGTGCTTCATCCACTGCTCGTCATCACGGTCGGGGTAATCCTCGCGGGCGTGAGCACCACGAGACTCCTTACGAGCGGCAGCAGAAGCAGCGGTTTGAGTACTGTGAGATTTCTGTTAGCGAGCGATCGAGAATTATTTACTCGGGGTTACTTACGCGCAAGTCAGCAGGTTGCGGAGCTCAAGGGTCTCCACCAAGTCGGAGTTCCAGATCATGCTGCGGTCCTTGGTGCCGACCTGGGCGTACATCTGGTCAACCTTGTTGACCTTCTCGACACCCTCGTCCAAGCTCTCCTGGGTACGGAAGACGCTGACATCGGTCTGCATGGTCCTCTGCATAGCGTTGCGGATTTCGAAAGTCGACTTGGGGCCATCGGCGGTACGGGCGAAGTCGAGGTCCTTGATAGACTGAGCACCAGCATCGGAAGAGAGCTCCTTGTGGGGCTTGCCAGGGGTGGCAGTGTCACGAACACGGTGGGACACAGCACGGCCGAAGACAATCAAATCAAGCAGGGAGTTGGCACCCAGGCGGTTAGCACCGTGGACAGACACACATGCGGCCTCACCGCAGGCGTACAGACCGGGAACAACCTTCTCCTGGCCGTTCTCATCCACATCCAGAACCTCACCAGTGTACTTGGTGGGGATACCACCCATGTTGTAGTGGACGGTGGGCAGGACAGGGATGGGCTGCTTGGTGACATCAACACCGGAGAAAATCGAGGCAGTCTCGGAGATACCGGGCAGACGCTCGTGCAGGAGCTCAGCAGGCAAGTGGCTAAGCTGGAGGTAGATGTGATCCTTCTCAGGACCGACACCACGGCCCTCACGGATCTCCAGGGTCATGGAGCGGGAGACAACGTCACGGGATGCAAGATCCTTGGCAGTAGGAGCATAACGCTCCATGAAACGCTCACCCTCGGAGTTAAGCAGGTAACCACCCTCACCACGGGAGCCCTCGGTGATCAGGCAACCGGCACCGTAGATACCAGTAGGGTGGAACTGGACGAACTCAAGATCCTGGTTAGGGAGACCAGCACGAGCAACCATAGCCATACCGTCACCAGTGCAAGTGTGGGCGGAGGTACAAGAGAAGTAGGCACGTCCGTAACCACCGGTGGCAAGAACAGTGTGGTGGGCCTTGAACCGGTGCAGAGTACCATCCTCCTGGTTGTAGGCAATGACACCACGGCACTCACCACCCTCCATCAGCAGGTCGAGGGCGAAGTATTCGATGAAGTAGTTGGTGTTGTGGCGGAGTGACTGTCCGTAGAGGGTGTGCAGGAGGGCATGACCAGTACGGTCGGCGGCGGCGGCGCAACGGTAAGCCTGACCACCCTTTCCGAAATCCTTGGACTGACCACCGAAAGCACGCTGGTAAATACGTCCATCCTCGGTACGCGAGAAGGGGCAACCGTATCCTTCAAGCTCGCGAACACTGGCCGGAGCCTCGCGGGTCATGTAGTGAATGGCGTCTTGGTCACCAAGCCAATCCGAACCCTTCACGGTATCGTACATGTGCCATCTCCAGTCATCCTCGTGCATGCTAAAATTCAGTTAGACTCGATTCGCTAACTTTCAGTTCTGGTGGACACCTACTTTCCAAGGGCAGCGTTGATACCACCCTGGGCAGCGACAGTGTGACTTCTTGTGGGGAACAGCTTGGAAACACAAGCAGTCTTGAATCCAGCCTCGGCCAGGCCGAAAGCAGCGCGCAGACCGGCACCACCGGCACCGACAACGAGGGCATCGTACTCGTGATCCTGCGCAAGTTAGCCACAATTAGCCCCTGTCCATCTGGAGAGTGGTATTGTCTTACAATGATAGGGTACTTATCGCTCAGGTAGCCATTGGACTCCTTAGCGCGCAAAGGCTGGTTGGACCATATCCGGGCTGGCGCAATAGTGATTAGTGGTGCGTTCGTGGGTTGACAATTCGGTAGTCCAATGCGTACCTGCGGGCCTTGAAGATGAGAAAAGACGTCTCTGGTCCCTCAAAACGCGGGAAACCTAGCGAAATGGGCGGATGAGTATGTCATCGGTGCTGCGAATGGGCCGAAAATCGTTGCATGGTCACTCACCTTGGATGCAGGAGCTAGGCTCCGCAGGCTCATGGAGCTCATGATGGCGGATCAAAAGAGAATTGAATTTCCCTAGTGAACCAAAAAAATCGCAGAACACCGAGGGTCGGTGGCGGGCTTAGCAAAGAGGGGAGATTGTGGAATAGCGAACTTCTTCCAGGGCAACACTTTCATCTGGAATCGGGTTACGGTTGGCGGTTGCACGCTGACATAATCATGCTCGCAGTTGCCGACGGGGAGGACCGGGGCCGAACCAGCCAATCAGCAGCTGCTCAATGAAAATCAACCTCGGGCAGCCGGCCGCCCGTGATTGGCCAGATGGCACGTGTCCATGATTCGTTTTGCCGGCCAGCACAGGCTACCGGAAGGATACGGTAGAGCATTAGGGGGAGAGAGAGAGCCGCTAAGATCAATTATGGGTCCTTGAAGCTATATCTAGCTATCCTTTCTGCTTCTAGGCCCGTTTTTCATAGTGGAATGATTTACAATTGCTAGATATCATACCCTACAGCTGCAGTGTACATCTAGATCGAGATGGTCAGTCGACTCCACGTGACCAGCCGTGTCCTCACCAATCAGGAAAGTACAGGGACTACATTGTACTATATTGGTAATCAGAGGGAATTTGGTTGAAATTATATCGCATTGACCAGGAAGAAACTCCCACGTAACAAGACAATAGTGATCGTACACCCATCCATCATGCAAGTAAGTCGGAATCTCTAGTTGTACTGCATATATGTCGCCGTCGAGTTGAACTTGAGGTTGCCCTTAATGACCTTCTCAACAGAGGCCAAGAAGTCCTTCTCCGTAGCCACCTTACGGCGAGCCCGAATAGCAAACATACCCGCCTCAGTCGCAACACTGCGAAGTTCGGCACCTGTAGCATTGGGGCACAGTCGCGAGATCAACTCCCAACGGATGTCTCGCTCGACGGACATGCTCTTGGCATGGATCCGGAGAATGTTGGCACGGCCCTCAACATCTGGCAGCGAGAATTCGATCTTACGATCGATACGGCCGGGACGCATCAGGGCTGGGTCGAGTGTGGACGGACGGTTGGTAGCGAACATGACCTTGATGTTACCACGAGAGTCGAATCCATCCAGCTGTGTGATCAGTTCCAGCATGGTTCGCTGCACCTCATTGTCTCCACCAGCGCCATCGTCGAAACGCGCGCCACCAACGGCATCGATTTCGTCGAAGAAAATGATGCATGCCTTCTTTGTACGGGCCATCTCGAAAAGTTCACGGACCATCCGAGCACCCTCACCGACGTACTTCTGCACCAGTTCACTGCCAATGACACGAATGAAGGTAGCATCCGTTCGGTTGGCGACTGCACGGGCGCAAAGGGTCTTTCCAGTTCCCGGGGGTCCATAGAGCAGAGCACCCTTGGGTGGGTCGATACCGAGGTTCACGAAACGTTCTGGTGATAGCAAGGGCATTTCAACGACTTCTCGTAGCTTCTCGATCTGTTCTTTGGATCCTCCAACATCGCCGTAGGTCACATCGGGCTTATCCTCGACAGTCATCATCGTCACGCTGGGGTCGATCTTTGGCGGCAAGGGCAGCATGATCTGGTACTTATTACGGTCGACGCTGCGAAGCCTAGTCAGTACCTAGAAATGAATATAATCCACTGGATAACTTACCCAACTCTCATGCCTTCCTCGATATCTGTCGGGCTAACGCGCTCTCCGAGGTTGACAACGAACTTGGCAATTTGCTTGACGTTGATCACATATTTGCTCTTGTCTGAGTCCTTCTCATCCTGGATAATCTTTGTGCACCTCGCGACCTGTAGCGGCTGTTCCTCTGCCATGCGTTGTCGATCGGCGGCAACATCCCAAAGGTGTGGAGGTGCAAGACCGGTGTCGGATTCCTGATAAGGCGTAAGCTCCAGTTGTTCAAGGGGCCGAAAGAGCTGGACAAGTTATTACCTTAACCCCGATCTTCTCATTGACGCTGTTTTGTTTGTCCTTGATATCCTTCTCGAGCTTCTTCAGCGCATTCGCATAAGGTGCGGCGCCGTAAGTCTTCAGTACTGCAATGTCACTGTGATGGACGTCTGTCAATTATTGTCATCGCGCTTGGCGTGGATTGAATCGACACAGGGCGGGAACTCACGCGTCTGTAAGGGGTGTAATCTTCTTCTCTGGTTCCTCATCGTCTGCGTAGTTCTTCTGGAACTTTTCCCAGTTCTGACCCGTGGCGCTAGGCATGATGAAAGGTGTCGACAGCCGAAGGCCGAGCTAAGGGCGGGTCCAAGGGAACAATAAAATCGAAGATTTATATGCAGACGGGACAAATTTGACGTGATCTAAAAGCGGTTGCAAGTAGAAAAAGGATAGATAGGTTGGGTATTGGGAGAGCAAAGGACGGTGATGTAGCAGAGCTGCGGTGGTCGAGCTAGCCTCACTAATCAGGTGCCAAGCTTCATCACCGCCCCAGAACCTCGCAGAATTTCCTGTGTGTCCTCCACCACAACAACTCAACTATCTCCTTTCACTCATTTTTTAAGGTTAATTTTGGATATCGATTTTCAAAATGGCCGCCGCAGTAGCACAAGGAGCCGCCGGCAACAACTCCTTCAAGGTGCGAGGCCTCAAAACGATGTGTGTGGGCTACTGATTTCTGATTGCATGCAGGACAAGGAGAAGCCGATGGCCGTGCGGGCCTCCAACATTCTCGCTGCTCGGGGTATGTATATTCTCATGATGCTAACAGCGCCCATGCTAACGATATCATAGCTGTCTCCGATGCCATTCGAACAGTACGCTTGCTCAAACGATCTGCAGATATACATAGAGGAGGGGCTAACAGGAATCTAGTCGTTGGGACCCAGGGGTATGGATAAGATGGTGAGTACATTTCAGGTTCTCGTTCTATCAAGATGCTAATGTCTCTCCAGATCCAAACGCCCAAGGGACAGACCATTATTGTACGCAGCCCAGTCCCATTCGAACATATCAGAAGCCCCAACTGACCCCCGCAGACGAACGACGGAAACACCATGTTGAAGGATATGAGCGTAATGCACCCCGCTGCCCGTATGCTCGTCGACCTGAGTGCGGCGCAGGATGTGGAAGCTGGTGATGGAACGACATCAGTGGTTGTCATTGCTGGTAGTCTGCTCGGTGCCGCCGAAAAGTTGCTAGGCAAGGGCCTTCACCCCACTGTCATCTCCGAGTCTTTCCAGAGAGCCGCCGGTGCTGCCGTCGAGATCCTCCACAACATGTCCCGTCCTATTAACCTTTCCGATCGTTCCACCCTCCTCCAAGCCGCTTCTACTTCGCTTTCGTCCAAGATCGTGTCTCAGCACTCTGGACTTCTGGGCCCGATGGCCGTCGACTCTGTCCTAAAGGTTTGTGACCCGAAGACCGCAGAGAACGTGGACTTGCGGGACATCCGTATCGTGAAGAAGGTTGGCGGCACAATCGAGGACAGCGAGATGGTTGATGGCGTGGTTCTCAACCAACCCGTGATTAAGAGCAGTGGTGGCCCCACAAGAATCGAGAAGGCGCGGATAGGTCTGATCCAGTTCCAACTGAGCCCGCCCAAGCCAGACGTATGTTTATTTGCACCTCAAACTGTTACTGGAACAAGACTGACAATCAGATTATAGATGGAGAACCAAATCGTGGTGAACGACTATCGTCAGATGGACAAGATCTTGAAGGAGGAGCGCCAATACATGCTCAACATGGTCAAGAAGATCCAGAAGACCAAGTGCAACGTGCTTTTGATTCAGAAGTCCATCCTCCGTGACGCCGTGAACGAACTTTCCCTGCACTTCCTTTCCCGTCTCAAGATTCTCGCCATCAAGGATATTGAGCGTGATGAGGTCGAGTTCCTGTGCAAGAGTCTCGGCTGCAAGCCCGTCGCTAATGTCGACTCCTTCACCGAAGACAAGCTCGGCACCGCCGACCTCGTCGAGGAAGTCCAGGCCTCCGGTGCTCGTTACGTCAAGATCACCGGTATCAAGGCTCCTCTTGCCGCTTACAACCAGACCGTCTCAATTGTCGCCCGCGGTGCCAACAGCTTGATTTTGGATGAAGCTGAGCGATCTTTGCACGACGCCCTGTGTGTCATTCGCTGCCTCGTCAAGAAGCGTGCCATGATCGCAGGTGGTGGTGCACCCGAGGTTGAAGTGGCCCACACACTCGCCATGCGTGCTCGTGAGCTTACTGGTACTGAGGCTATTTGCTTCAAGGCCTTTGCCGATGCCATGGAGGTTATCCCCACTACACTTGCTGAGAACGCCGGTCTTAACTCCATCAAGGTTGTGACTGAACTGCGCCACCGCCACGCTCAAGGCCAGCATAACGCTGGTGTCAGCATTCGCAGCGGCGGCGTGAAGGATGATATTACAGAGGAGAATATTCTCCAGCCCCTGTTGGTCAGTACTAGTGCGATTGAGCTGGCTGCAGAGACTGTGAAGATGATCATGAGAATTGATGACATTGCTCTGTCGCGGTAAACGCCTTCGGCGGCCGCTAACTGAGCTGTATGATGGAAAGCGATCTGATCGCGACGAGTAATTAAAAAAATATCCCGTTCCTGCATAGAATCACACTCAGTCCTGTACCAATTCCTGTGCAATGTATATGGGAAAGAGCTCCCTGCGATAGTATGCTCGCAAATTCTACCGTAAAAGTTCAGAACTGGGGTATAGATAGGCTCGAGGGTGTCATGTTGACATGGGAGTCTTGAAATTGGCTATTCCATTTTGAGGGTAACGTGGAAGCAGTTTAACGCCTTCATTAAGTATACTATATGCATTAAGTATATGCATCCTTTCATATATCTCCTGCAT
This sequence comes from Penicillium egyptiacum, assembly GCA_911456345.1. Lineage (NCBI taxonomy): Eukaryota > Fungi > Ascomycota > Eurotiomycetes > Eurotiales > Aspergillaceae > Penicillium > Penicillium egyptiacum. Next base: position 568,403 of record CAJVRC010000905.1, read on the forward strand.
TGTCATATTCCTTAGAAGCTTCTGGCTATTCAAGCCATGCCATACCGCGAAATGACCCATGCACTCAGACAGAGCTAAGTCGTACGCAAGAACAGGAATCATGTCCCCATCGTAGCGGGCATTTCGTATCTTAGATGCCCGCATAGTTTGGCTTAGGGCCTGTTTAGAATATATATCGCAACCCTTGGAGTACCAATGGCTCCGATGAACACCCAATGATACCATGAAGGGTGTACACATTAGCATCAAAGCGAATCTGTAAGAAAACCAACCACTGTCAATATTAGAACCCAAAAATGAACTGGATAAGGATATTTGAAGCTGAAGACATGAATGACTCTTTGTCCGCGCCAAGAGATGACCTCGGCCCGTTTCACAACATCCCCCGACATTGGAAGCCAACTCTCGACAAGTGATCTCTGCTTTTCCATACCTCCTCTCAGTAATTCGGCGACTCTAAATATTTATATACATACCTCCTATCATTGAAACGGCCCTGGAGGGATTGCTGGCTCTTGTCCGCCTCGAGTTGCTGGCGATAAGAGATAGCGTGACGATCGGGACGTCACTGTGAACTCCGATCGCCAACCATGGCGAAGTTCGAAGATGAAGGGAACTCAGAGTCCGTACCATTGACTCGACAACGGTCGGAATCCCTCGCCTCACAAACATCCACCGACTCCGGCCTGTCGATCGCCTCCGAATCTTTCATGAAGAGCCACAAGGGAGGCAACACGATGCCGACGGAGGGAGGGGTCGGGGACAGATACAGGGATGTTGAAGATGGAGGGGAAACTGGCTCAGATGAGCCTTTTATATCGAGCGGGAAGAAGGCAGGCTCGTCCAGTCGCCTGCGCCAGATCGTCTGGTTACTGGTGTTGCTCTGCGTCGGTGGCTGGGTGCTTTCTTTCGTGCTGTTCCTCACGCAGAAACGACCCGATACCGCGACCCTCTCTTCTGCCTCCACCGTGGAGATCCATGAACCAGATTCGGTCACGGGTGGTACGAGCCACGGTAAACCAGTCACACTCGAGCAAATCTTGAGTGGTACCTGGTCTCCGAAGTCCCATGCGATCTCCTGGATTGCAGGCCCGGACGGCGAGGATGGTCTTTTGGTCGAGCAGGGCGAGAAACAAGACGCTTTTTTGCGGGTGAAAGACATTAGCAGTAGTAAGGACGGCGTCGAGAATCCCGAGACCAGAGTGTTGATGAAGAAGGGGTATATTTGGTTTGAAGGAGAGGCCATGCTACCGGCCAAGACGTGGCCGAGTCCTGATATGAACAAGGTCTTGATCATGACTGACATCCAGTCCAACTGGAGACACTCGTATTTTGGGAAATATTGGATCTTGGATGTGGTGACACAGAAGGCCGAGCCGCTAGATCCTGGGAATCTGAGTGGACGTGTACAGCTTGCAGCTTGGTCGCCAACCTCTGATGCGGTTGTGTTTGTTCGTGAGAACAACCTATATTTGCGTAAGCTGGCCTCCTTGGCGGTGACACGCATCACCAAGGATGGTGACGAGAACCTCTTCTATGGTGTTCCAGACTGGGTGTACGAGGAAGAAGTCTTTTCAGGCAACACCGGCACCTGGTGGTCTGACGATGGGAAGTTTGTCGCATTCCTTCGAACAAATGAGTCAGCAGTTCCTGAATATCCTATTCAGTACTTCCTTTCACGGCCATCAGGCAAACAGCCACCGCCTGGACTTGAAAATTACCCCGAAGTCAGGCAGATCAAATACCCGAAACCCGGCAGCCCGAATCCAATTGTCAACTTGCAGTTCTATGATGTTGAGAAAAATGAAGTTTTCTCATTTGAGATGCCGGAGGACTTTGTTGACGATGAAAGAATTATCATCGAGGTTGTTTGGGCGTCTGAGGGCAAGGTTTTGATTCGAGAGACCAATCGCGAGAGCGATGTTGTGAAGATCTTTGTTATGGACACAAAGGCCCGAACTGGCAAATTGGTGCGGTCAGATGATATCGCAGCTCTGGACGGTGGTTGGGTTGAACCTACACAATCGACTCGGGTTATTCCCGCTGACCCCAAAAATGGTCGACCACACGATGGCTATATCGACACCGTTATTTATGAAGGCTATGATCACTTGGCTTATTTCACGCCTTTCGATAACCCAGAGCCGGTGATGTTGACCAAGGGCAATTGGGAAGTGGTCAAGGCACCGTCCGCTGTTGACCTGAAGAAGGGCCTGGTATATTTTGTTGCCACAAAGGAGGCTCCGACTCAGCGTCATGTATACTCGGTCAGACTGGACGGATCCGACCTTCGACCTCTGACTGATACATCTGCACCCGGCTATTTCGATGTTTCATTTTCCCATGGAGCCGGCTATGGTTTACTCAGCTATAAAGGCCCAGCAGTGCCGTGGCAGGCCGTAATTAACACACAAGGTGACGAAATTAACTTCATAAATCTCATTGAGGAGAACGTTGAACTCGCTAAGATGGTCGAAGAATTCGCCATCCCAACAGAGGTGTACACCAATGTAACCATTGATGGTTACACGCTCCAAGTTCTGGAGCGCCGCCCTCCAAGCTTCAACCCTGAAAAGAAATACCCCGTACTTTTCTTCCTATATGGTGGACCAGGATCACAAACAGTTGATCGCAAGTTCACGATTGACTTCCAGACCTATGTCGCCTCCAGTCTGGGTTATATTGTCGTCACTGTGGATGGTCGAGGAACAGGGTTCATTGGGAGAGAAGCCCGGTGCGTTGTCCGTGGTAATATCGGTCATTATGAAGCCATCGACCAGATTGAGACGGCCAAGATCTGGGCTAGCAAGAGTTACGTGGATGAAAGCCGCATGGCAGTTTGGGGCTGGAGCTACGGTGGCTACATGACCCTGAAAGTGCTCGAACAAGACGCGGGCGAGACATTCCAATATGGCATGGCCGTGGCACCCGTCACCGATTGGAGGTTCTATGGTAGGCTCATCCAAATTACTACTTTCCTGTTTGTGTCTCCACATGCACATACTAACATGCTACTTCCTCATAGACTCTATCTATACAGAACGTTATATGCACACCCCCGAGCACAACCCCGCGGGTTATGCAAATGCCTCCATCGACGATGTCATGGCCCTAGGTCACAGTGTTCGGTTCTTGATCATGCACGGTGTTGCCGACGACAACGTTCATCTCCAAAATACTCTTGTGTTGATTGACAAGCTGGATTTAAAGAACATCGATAATTACGACATGCAGGTTTTCCCTGACTCGGATCATAGCATACAATTCCACATGGCACATGCGCTTGTCTATGAACGTAAGTCGATTCCCACGTTATATTTTATGGCCTCCCAAGGTTGGAAAAGGACATGACTAACTGTGAATCAAGGTCTCTCGAGCTGGCTCATCAATGCGTTCAATGGTGAATGGCATCGGATCACGAGTCCGAAACCAGAAGAGTCGGCGTGACGCAGGTTCTCGCGCCGTTCGTCGACTTGTGCTTCTTCTGAACTTCGAAATAAATATGTTTGTTTTGGAAGCATCTACACCACTTTTGGGTGCATTATATTCCGCTAGATATATATAGCATTGAGGAACAATGGATGCATATTATAATCCAATATATTCTCATTAAGACTAAGAATATAAGATGAAAGGACTGTAGTCGCTGAGATATGCCACAATTTCCAACACATCAAAACGATAAAACTGGTATAAAGTGACCAGACAAAACATATTAGCAGAGCACTCTTAAAAGGAACCGAGTCAGACACCGAGTAATGCAAGTATGAACAGAATGCAGCGAGAAAAATGTACAGGAGTGCAGTATGTGCAAGTAGGGGGTAGTAAAGGAGTGTATAAACTCAAATCAAGACGCGTGACTAGGAGAAAGCCCGCCCGCCCGAATGAAGTCATCTCTGTTGGCAACACTAACATCCGAGTTTCGGTACGGAAGGAAGTCTTCACGCTGCAGGCCACGCAGCTGTTCCCGACCGGCAGTTGAGACGGAGCGCGAGTAGGATTGAGCACGAGAGTGAGGACGGGCATTTAGCACAGATAACCGATGGTTAGAGGTCCACATGAGTGATCCTGATCCTGACAACACGGTAGGTCTCGGCGCAAAGACAGGCAGACGAGCGAAGGACTCGGTATCCGTGGAGATATTGCTCATGCTTATAGCCGAGATATCAGACGCGGGACGGCGGGGGCCGCCGCGACCAGGAACCTGGGATGCAGAACTGTAGATTGTGGAGATACCGGACTGGGCAGATGAGCGCCAGGAGTGTACAGCGCCGCGCGGAATGGTGATAATCTCTTCATCGACGCCAGTCTCGATGGCGGCTGCCACGTCGGCGGGCTCGATCGGGTCACCAGCAGCGCGGCTGGCCATCATTTTGGCGGACTTGCCAATCCACAACATCTGCTCGTGCTCTCGGAGGTACCGGTCGCCGCTGAAGGACTTCTGAACAATCTTGCGGGTCATCATGCCGAGTTTGCGACGGTGCTCGCTCTTTTCGTACATGCGGCGGGTGATGGCTGTTACTTCCTCGGGTGTGGGGGAGGAGGTCAGGACTGGCGCGGGCGACGTGTCGTCGCTGTGTTTGCTCCATTCGCCGAGCATGGCAAGCATGCCAATTTGGGCCTTTGCTAGGGCGAGTGCGTCATTTGGTGCGACGACGGCACTGAAGCGGGAGAAGTCATCTGGGTCGCTGAGTACTCGGAGGGAAGCGCCAACGTCTGTGCAGACGACGGGGGCTCCAGTCAGAGCAGCCTCTCCTAGAGCGAGAGGGAGACCTTCAGACAGAGACGAGTTTAGGAAAAGCCATGTGTTCTCCAGGACCTTCATGGGGTCGGCAGTTCCACGGAGTGTGACTCTACCACGAAGACCCTTTGATGCGATGATCTCTTGACACTCGGTAGAGTATGTCGGGGCTTTATCAATGGCACCATAGATGTCCAGATGGTACTCGTCGAACTTCCACTGGTTGATGATGATATCCGCAGCGAGAAGGGCAGTCTTGATGTCCTTGGCATACCAAACGTGGGACAACATGGTCACAGTCGGACGCTCGGATTTGATTTCCTTTACTGGAGAAAACTTCTGCATGTCAGTGATACCGTTGACGACAGGATCGATCTTTCGGCGGAAAGTGTTTCGGTGCTCAATCGTGCCCTGGCAGGTACCAATCTCGACCTCCCAACCGGGGTTGAAGAAGTCTGCACAGGGAAGGATGATGTCTGCGTGGTGAAGGGTCAAGACGGAGGTAATTCTCATCAATCCAAGAAGTGCGTTTCGAACAAATGGCGAGAGCTTGCACAGGGCAGACGACAGGCAGAGATTGGTTTCACGCCAAGCGATGGCGTGGTCCCAAATCTGCAAGGTACAGTTGCGCTTGATCTTGCATACAACACCGTAAGAGGCACTGACACTGTGATGTGAGGCTTGGAAGGTTGAAGGAATCTTTTCAGGAACCGGGATTGAGAAGATGAAGAGATAGCGGTACCAGAGCTCCAGGGCGACATCGAGAGATGCCAATGTAGGAAGCTCAGTGTCAAACCACTCGGATGACGGGATGGTGTTTGACATTTCCTGGCTAAGCCACAAATCGCGCCAGCTCTGCTTCACCATTTCACTGTTCCACACCTGAGTCCAATGACGAGATTCTTGGAAGTATGTGTTCAGGTTCACAAGTGCCCGAGTCGCCTGGTGGATATCAGACTTGGAGAGATTAACTGCACGGGCACCCTTAACCAAAGCTGTCAGAATCGGAATGAAGTTCATCTTGATGTCGAACTCGCTCGCGGATGTAACATTGTCCACCTCAGCATCCAGCTTGTTATGGAACAAACCGTGAGTTGGAGTGAGGAAGTCCATACCCCAAAGCGGGATGAGCTTGAGAGACTGGATGTTCTGTTCAGTTTGATGCTTGGGGAGACCAAAATCGTTCGCAGACTCGCAGATCATGTGCCATTTAATGGTGCGCAGGGAGTTGATCATGTCTCGTCGACAGGCAGAGACACCGCCACCTTCATTGGGCCAGGTACCGTTGTCTGCCGCCATCACATGGAGCGTCTTGTCGGTATCAGTGCCAAAGTTTTTGGAGCGGGTGTTAACAACAGAGTCACCCCCAGAGCCAAAGTTGAGCAGATCGGTGAGCTTCACAGCAAGTGGGGTCCAGCTGGAGATGTTGTCGTCCAGATCTGCACTGGCCATGATCGCATCAGCGCGGAGATCCATATACTTCTTTGCAGATGCCAGATTGCCCCAGTCACGGCTGCGCCAGTAAGGGGTAAGCACCTTATCTCTGCGCAGAATACGGTCGTCCATCCAGCGAACAATAATTGCATCGAAGTCAGCACGATCTTTCCACGCCTTCCACATCAAGGAGCGAGCCTGAGAAGTTGACACAACAAAGCGTTTCTTGGTGAGGCCCAGCGCCCGCGTAAGAAGGTTTGACTGGAGACTGTCGCAGTAGACAAAGGGATTATCATGCACAAAGCTGGTACACTTCGGCTTGGACAGTACACCCAGATAATCATGCTCAATCATGGGCGGAGTCTGCATCTTCTGGCCGTTGATGGTGGTGAAGATGGTGGGATGGAACTTGTGGTCGTACAGCCAACGACTTTCATAGACATCGGCGCCCTGGACAAAGCTGGCCTCGGTGACCTTGGAGTGAGGAATCCAGCGCTCAACCTTCTCGGGATGGCGGCGCGGAGGCGCACACCAAGACACCGTACAGCTGATGTGGGATAATACAAACTCGGCTCGCAGCAACTCATCACCGAAGCGGGGGTTCTTGCGATAGTGGTACTTGAAGCGGATAAGATTGCCATCCTTCATGTAGGAGCCCGATTCGATAAGACCCTTGCGGTTATACTGCACGCTTTGCAGATGGTTTGCTCCTGACACGCAGCGTCGGCCCAGTGGAATGCGGTTTGATGATTTGCTAAGTTTGAAGCCCTTCTTAGTCGGGGCTCGGTAGTCGTAGTGGTATTCGTTGATCACTTTGCCGTCCTTGAACTCCTGTTTGACCAGAAGCAACATGTCACCCGTATAGGTGCTGACGTACTTCAAGGATTTGACCTCCTTGGGCTCGGTCTTATGCTCACCAGCGTAGTGGTAGATCTTGAAACCGCCATCAATCTCGTGGTGCCTGAAGGTTGTAAAGGTGCCGTCCAGACTCTGGACAATGACCCGGCTCTTCTTGATATGGATCGTCATTCCCTTGGTCTCTTCCCACAGCCGCTTGACGTTCTTGCGGCCATGGAAGAGAAAGAATGACAAGCCCAAATCTTGAACGATCTTGGAATACACCCAGACCATATTCAATAAGAAGACGATTGGCACACGGACAACGGTCGGAAGGGGCTGGGTGACGTGATTGAACTCTCTCTGGAATTCCGGGTCCGCGACCAAAGCCACCACAAAGAACTTGACCATTGAGCCCAGCTTGTGGTAAATGTAGCTAGCTGGTGATCGGACTAGCGACAATGCAATCGGGAGCTTCCGAGGTATGTAGGAGATGTACTTCGAAGTCTCGGGCTCTTTGGGAAGAGCAGTTTCTCCAGTTCCCCAGTGAGCATAATCCAGAACGCTAACTGCGGTGGCTGCTCCAAGGTTGCAACGGGCAACATGGATATTGAGGTCATCAGTGTCGAATGTGCAAAGGTTTTGTTGGAGCCATTGACGTTGGCTATTGGAGAGGCTGCATTGTTCACCCAGGCAACGCTTCAGCAGCACATCCCGAACTTCGGTTGGCAGCTTGTCCCAATGGAGATCAGGCTCGAAACCAAGGCAAAGCTGCCGAAGGAGTTCCTTCTTAGCCCAGCGTACGATCGTAGTTGTGTTGGCCTCCTCACGAAGCTGTCGAGCCATTGTGTGAGTTACTCCACCGGAGACAATCGATCCTGCCAATGATGCGTATTCATGAGGAACACCCATCATAAGCTCTGTGACAGCATGAAGCAATGTTTCAGCAATGATCCGACAATTTGCGCTGATATCGATACGCTCGTCTAGGAGCCCTCCCACGGTAATGGCCAACTTTAGCTGGTTTCCGGTACTGCAGCTCAGAGCTCGAATGCCGGGACCGAGAGAACCAGAAGAGACAAGCTCAATGACAATGTCGCCCTTCTCCCAAGATGTGATCGCAGTGTTGACAATATCCTTGGAGCAAGGGAACGCCTCTTCGATCCTAAGTTCTTCTCTGCGAGACAACATGGCACTCTTGATTTCGACACCGGGATGGACACCAGGATTGAGCTGGAATCGGGAATCGGAAGGAAGCAGCGAATAGCTTTCGAAGAAAGTCTGAAGCTCTTGCTGGGACCATTCCGGGTCCGACCAGGGGGTCGTAAACGCATGGAAGGTGCGTCCAAGTTCCACCGGGGAGTCCACTTTGTTCGGCATACCCATTTTGGCATTCCAGATCGACAGGATGGCAACGGTCCAGGTGGCAGATCCGAGTCCAATGATCTGCGAATACAGGGAATCCGGCCGACAGACTTTGAGCGCGATACCCACTGGCAATCCGATACAGATACCAATTATGAGAGGCTTCAGCGCATGAGGGCCCGTGAAGATCTTCGTGTATTGGTACCAGATCAAACCAGTGTAGGCGAGAACGTAGGAGAAGAAAACAATCATGCCTTCAATCGAAGATTGAAAAGTCCAAATGAGAGCAGTAGCAAGTGCAAGACTCCAGACATGCCATAAGAGGAACCTGAAAAGGACTCGCCAGTATACCTTGCGCCGGAGTTGTACCTCTTGTTTCTGTGCGAGGCGAATGTCTTTCGCAGATCTGACGGAAAGAGGGGCTTTGCTACCAAGAGCATCATGGAGCTCCTGAGCTTTGGTATCAATGAGTACCGCTCCAATCAGATAGTAGGCAAGGGCAAAGCCAACAGCCATACGATTAGCATCGTTCACCTCAGCCATTCGATTAGCATCCTCAGGGAGGTAACCAAGAAGGCGATCGCCACTCAACAGTTGTGCCCATTTATCGAGAAGCGCAATCACAAAGTAGAGAACACCACATCCCATCTCTTTGCTTGATTGACGCCAGTGAACGAATGCATTGTGCAGACGAAGACCTTTCTGGGAGTTGCGCAGGGTGTCAAGTGCGACCTTGGTTTGGATGTTCCAACCAGAACTGAACGGAATCGGCCTCGGAACATCTGCATAGCGACAGTACCAGTCGAGGAGGAAATTGGTAGACTCCCAGTCCCGGGCAAGCTCAACGACCATTTTATCTTTAGATGCTTTTGAGAAAATGCCACGCTTTGTCTCAGCCAATACGTCCTTCGATAGGGCTTCTCTCGCCAGCTTGAGGGCAGCCGGGTCACTCATGTTCGCGAACACTTTCTCATCATCATTTCCATGGGCAGATATATACCACTTGCGGATCTCAGTATCATCGGTACGTCGCACGGATTGGTACCAAGTGACCCATTTGGAGGTGACCGAACGAAGGGAGAGCAGGAGCACACCGATAAAGACATAGACAACAGTGAGATAGACAGCCGAGTCGTTGCCAGTCCAGGCCGTGATGATCGGCGACAAGAAGAGGATCGGAAGGCACATAATAATTGACTTGCGACCAGACAAAAAGGTCGAGCCGGGGTAACTGAAGCTTGCAAGCGAGGCGAAAGTCGAGAAGTAGATTGTCAGAGCGATCAGGTAGAGGTAGAAGATGATACCAGCGCGAGGGCCTCGAACACCTGAAATGGCAACAAAGCCGATCAAGCCACCTGCCACAGTGAAGGCGATACCGGCGATTAGGCGGATGAGAACGAACATGTTCGCTGCTGCGAAGGCCATCGAAATGAGGTAGTAAGGGCCACCACATGCAATCCAGGTACCAATTGCACCGGAAAGCAGCAGAGAGATCATCAGCGCCATAGTTGCACTGTCCTGTTCATCGCGAGACATGGCAGCAGAGAGATAGAGCCCACGGCCAACCATGGTAAGCAAGATAATATCAATCAGAGCTGGAATGGCGAAAACACTCAAGAATGTAAATCGCTGGTATCCAGGCATAGTCTTAGGCTGCTCATCAGGATTGACATCAATCTGAGCTCCGGCGTAGGATGTAGCGAGCTCCGGAGCACCATTCACCCAGTTCGGCGGCTGGTGTTCTCCGTAATAAGCTCTGAACCGGTCGGATAGCAGCTTTCCAAAAACGCTGGGGGCCACGTCGAAGTAAGCCTCACATCGCGATCCCAGGGCAAATGACTCTGCGAAGGCGGCAGCCTGATCGGTATGGTTGTTAAATAGGGGATTCCGATCAGTAACTTCTGCGTAAATCTCATCGAAGGCTCCCCGTCTTGCGGCGCAGAAAAGCGCAAGAGCCATCATATCCACATATGCGTCAATGGAGCCACCTTGTAGCAGCGCGCAGAGACCACTAGTAATGGCGGCAAGGTCATTCTCGCGGCGATACCTCAAAACATCGGAGAGTACACTGTCGGCCTGATTGAAAAGATTAAGACAGACATCAAGAGATGGGTATTTGCATCCTTGTTCCGTGTACCAGTTGATACGAGACCTGATCAGATCCTCGGCGGAGGTAGACTTCTCGAGATACCCAACCGTGTTCAGCGCTTTCAACTGAGCAAAGGAAGGGGCATCGACCAGTTGCTTGCGAATGTACGTGCAGATGACCTCAGATAGCTCGCTATGTGAATCGGTCAGAGAGAGGTGCTGCAAGAGAAGCAGGCGCTCTTCAGGGCTGAGAACATCGATATCTTGAATCAATCGACGGGGAAGGCCAGTATCGTGGGACACATTCTGAGACCAGGTCGCGAAGGCTGCCTCAGCCTCGAAGCAAACATGGCGGGGAAATCCCTTTGCCGAGAGGAAGGTGTGGAGAACAGTTCCAGCCAGGCCTTGTGCATTCTTGGAGACATAAATCTCGATACCATCATGTTCCATATCGAAAACGGCCCAAAAACGGAGATCAGAGCTCTTGCGCAGACCGGAGTCCAGACAAAGATTCACGTGCAACATATCGTTGGACGCCCAGTCCGCAAGCTCCTTGATTGTGTTGGCCAAATGATCGTCATCTTCAGAAAGATCCAGAGAATCGTAGAATTGACGCAGAAGGAGTCCAATGCTTTGGATTTTGGTTGTTGGGACAGGATGAAGAAGGTTGAGCGACTTAAGACGTTGTTGAGATTGCACAATTTCTGCGAAGGCCAGTGGAGTCGAGTCAGAACCCAGAGGGAAGCAACCAAGCGAATTGTAGGCCATCCCTGACATGGAGATAGAGAGAGGACTGCCTTGTGACTTGACCTGTGCGACCCATTCTGGAGGATCACGCAGTCGAGCAGTCGGGCTATCGGGGGCGTTGGAGTCGTATTCTGATGAGTCCAGTAGCGCATCAATATCAGGGAAAAGTGGCTTGAGAATGTCCCAGCCAGCCTTGTCATCCGGGGAAGGCAATATGTTCAGGTTAGTACGCCAGGTGTCGTGGGCCTTCATCATTTCCGCTTCCTTCAGCCAACCAAACGCGGGAAGAGGTTCGAGAGTCGTGAGGTTAAGATCTGCATCGCGAAGAGCAGCTTCGGGGCCGATCCAGGTAATTGCGCTGTAAAAGCCGCACCATTGGATAGATCTGCGGACTATGGCGTTGCAAACAGTGACATTATCGTCAACAGTTTCCCAGGCCATTACGACGAAGTCTCTCATGCAAGACTCAGAAACGAATGCCTTGATTGTTGCTTGTAGTTCGGCCATTTGGAAATAATCCCGTTTTTCGCCTTGAGGCATGATGCTAGCATTGCGAATGACTAGGCCCGACACGGCATCGCTCTGCACGGCCTTCCGATCCTTCAAGAAATGCGGTGGCTCCGACTCGAGATAGACTGCCAGGCCGAGGCTGCTGATGGTCTCGAGGAGCTTTCTTCGAGCGGTAGGACCGAGCACATCTTCCCAGTTCGCGAGGAGGACACCAGAAAATGCGGTATCATGAAATCCACTTGCGAGCAATTCCTCGATCTTTTCGATAACGGCCAAGGCGGATGGCTTTGGGGGAAGGAATTTCTCCAAATCAACACGTCCTAGCACTTGGCTGCGCTCGTGTCTGGAAATAGCTTTGGCGACACCTGCCTGGAAGGGATCCGCAATCAAGACGTCCCATTCTTGCAAAAGCCTTTCTTGAGAGGCAGTAGGTGGGCTTTCGAAGCTTCCCAGATAGACTCCGAAGCTCGCGGGCTTTCCCTGGTGTGGACGTCTATCAATCAAGTTGAGTTCTCGGTTGGCTAGCTTGGTCAGACGTTTGGATACATTCAAAGGCACATTATCCGGTGGTGGTCTTGACTAAATATAGACTGAAGTTAACATCCAGACCAGAGGAGATCTTGTCGGTGGCCGCTATATCATACCTTATAGTATTTGATAAGTCTCTTTACCCCAGAATATACGATTGACAAAGAGCCAGTGGTGACTGTGAATAGCAACACTCCAATGAATACCTAGGGGAAATAGTCAGCATATCTTCCTGCTCTATGTTTGCGACGAGAGCGGCAAAACGTCAAGTTGTAAAGAGGACCAGGATCAACATACAAATTGCCACCAATGCTCTTTCATGGCATCCCAGCCAAGAGGATGTGGCCTGACTGGGAGTGATTCTACCATTATGTCGAGATGTTGAGTCTTTGACTCAATATGTCTTGGGCGCGATGTAAAGGATCCGCTGTTAGGATAGCCTATTGCCAAGTAGAGATGCGACTTTCTCAAATGCAAATGCTTATAGTGGCATGCTTAAATGAGTGACTGCTGTGTTCAGCAAAAAGCAAAATATCCCGATGTAGAGCAAAAAAAAAAGAGGATGGCACAGGGGAGCTCAAGTGTTGACAAGATGATAAGGTGAAAGAGTAGTGGGGGAAGGGCTAAAGTGAATACCCACTTCTCCAAGCTGCATAAGTAGAGCAGACAATTTTGCCTCCAAGGTTTACCTTGCTCAATTGTCAGGGGGTAGAGGGGAAAAAAGGAAAAAGGGAAAAATGTATACACGGAGTAGCTTCGCCTCTTTTGGACTGTTTAGGACAAACGGTAGTGCCTGGGTCTCTATTAAGCAGACATCTCACGCAAAAATAGCACACGCTAAAGTTTTCGTTAGATGCAGGACTAAAGAACCTAACAAGTGCACCAGGGCTTACCGATGAGGTCCGGTGGAGTCAAGGTACACAAGCCAGATAGCAGATATGCTGCCATGTGTGGCAATGCCATGCGATTGACATCGTGGCAATTACCCCGATGGGCCCCATTCCTGAACATATAACATCAAAATTGAACATATCATGTTTCCCCTCCTTTTGAAGATACATCTCTGTCGGCTTTCGCCTTAGCTTGTAAGCTAAATGATGCAGTTAGACACGGACTAGAAGTATCACATCACTCGGACAAAACTCGAGATCTTGGCAGAAGGATAATACCTAATTAAAAATAATTAAAAGAAAAGAAAAAGAAAAGAAAGAAAGCCTAGGAACAAGCTGCTAACTCAGACCTGATGAAACCGAGAGAAGTGGAACTGGGACAATGAAGAACTTGGCAGGCGAAATGCAAGACGATGGAGTATACAGAGAAGTGAAAATTACTGTGAATTTGTAACAAACTAAATACGAAGTATCCGAGTCGGAAATACCACGTATTCTCCGTATTTGATCTAAGACATGCGTTTCTTTTTTCACCAGTTCTGGTCTTCTTCCCATGTTCGATGGATCGTACCTGTCTCGTTCTCGTAAAAGCCTCGGCACTGAATATGCAATGTCCTCCGAACTTTTAGCGCTTGTTTGTTCTCCATGTCTCGGTTCATTCAATTCTCTTTTCTTTTCCATTTTACTTATTTTAGACTAAAAAGCAAAAAAGGGAAAAATGAAAATGAAAGATGAACTTTTCACCTAGCCCTGCCAAGATCAATTGTTGACCAATCGCATACTTATGGCTAATACGATACTTTCCAATTTCGAAATCGCCCGATCTCAGAGAAATGTGATGAAACTTGATGCTCCAAAACCAGCCATAAACGCCACATGGAGACACCTACTAAGTGACTTTTTCTTTTATCCGCACGAGATTACCAGAATTAACTAGACACGGAAGGCGATAGGCATTGAATTGAACCTTTAGCTTACTCCACGGAGGTTTCGTCTTGATAAAGAGTATAAAGATGATGACCATGCACATGTGGGTAGACAGACGCTAAGTTCATTCGTTCAATATACTCCGTATTGTATTTCATTTTGAGCTGTCAAGTCGCTAGTATTGCAGGACCTGCATACTGTGTGACCTTCCCTATCGAGAACCTGGTCAGGGTCGTCATGGTCGCTGTGCTAGTCTGGGCTTTGAAGGTCGGTTGCTACTACGCCTTTATAACGTGCGACACTGCCCCCGGCGTTTGGCCTAAGAATAAGCCGACTGTCATCGCCTATCACCCTCCGGTCTCGACTCCTTCTAGTACTCCTACCAGTTCTGTTGGAGTGAGCTCCGCTACCGTCGCTACCTCTACCCCTGTTGGCAGTTCGCCTAGCACAGTTGCACCGAGCACTACTTCTGGAGTATCCACCTTCGTTACTTTCACCTCGTCGGGCTCAATCCCGTCCGACACTGCTTCAGGATCAGTGATCGTCACTGTCCCATCCGGCTCTTCCAGCGTCCCTACTCAGAGTGGGTCGTCGTCTGTCTCATCGGGCTCCGCTTCCAGCTCTGCTGTTTCGCCTTCCGGAAGTCCTTCGGTCAGCTCATTCGCCTCGTCCGCTGTTTCCAGCAGCCCGGCTTCTTCAGTCGTTTCTTCTTCGGCTGTTTCGTCTGCACCTGTTTCCACAAGTGCTTCTGTGACTACTCCTAGAATGTCGTCCACAGCTATCTCACTCTCGGCTTCTCCCTCTGCCAGCCCGCTCAACCACGCTGCTGTTGCAGCCGACATTCTCGTCATTGCTAGAGATGCTGCCTCTGCAGGTGTGGCCAGCTCCGGGCTCAACGGATACGGTATCCCATTCACGACTCTGATTGTTCCCTCTGCTGGTGTCGCTCTTCCCGACCTCAATGGCACCGCTGGAGGGAACTTTGGTGGTATTGTCGTTGCCTCTGAAGTCAGCTATGAGTATGGTGGTGACTTAGGCTTCCAGAGTGCCCTGACCACAGATCAGTGGAACCAGTTATATGCTTACCAGCTTGAATATGGTGTCCGTATGGTCCAATACGATGTCTACCCAGGTCCCAAGTTTGGCACATCTGCTATCGGTGGATGTTGTGACGACGGCGTCGAGCAGCTTGTTTCATTCACTGATATTAGTGATTTCCCAACATCTGGATTGAAGACTGGCGCAGGTGTCAGCACCAGTGGTCTGTGGCACTATCCTGCGACTATCAGTAACACCACCTCTACCAAGCAGATCGCCGCGTTTGCCCCCACCACAGGCTTCACTACTGAGAGTGCCGCTGGTGTGATTAACAACTTCGATGGCCGTCAGCAGATGGCCTTCTTCATTGGTTTCGACACTACTTGGAGTGCTACATCCAGCTACCTGCAGCACGCATGGATCACCTGGATCACCCGCGGCCTGTACGCTGGGTACCGCCGTGTCAACCTGAACACCCAGATTGATGACATGTTCCTCGAGACTGAAATTTACTCACCCGCTGGTAAAAACTTCCGTATTCGTGCCCAGGATATGAGCAATATTGCCAGCTGGACTGATGAGATCAACGCCAAGATGCCCGCCGGCAGTTCTTACTTCGTCGAAGTTGGCCACAACGGTAACGGAAACATTGAGAACTCTTCTGATACTTCGGATTCCGGCTGGGATGCTTGTGGATCTGCTATCGAATACGATTCGCCTCCTGACACTGAGCCCGAATGGATGAAGCCCCTTGGAACTGGCACTGACCTGTGGCCCGCCGAACCCACTACTTACGACTGGACTGCTACTTGCACTGCAATGGATGAGCTCCTGGCCTGGTGGACTACCGAAAGCAACCTCAACAAGTTCGGTCACATTTCCCACACCTTCTCACACGAGGAGCAGAATAATGCCACCTACAGCGATGTCTACAAGGAGATCAGCTTCAACCAGGCTTGGCTTAAGGCCGTCGGTATCGACAAGGCCACCAAGTTCACTTCCAACGGTATCATTCCTCCTGCCATCACCGGCCTGCACAATGGCGATGCCCTTCGAGCCTGGTGGGAGAACGGCATCACTAACTGTGTTGGTGACAACACCCGCCCTGCCCTTCTAAACAAGGAGAATGCCATGTGGCCTCTCTTTACAACTGTTGCCGCCAACGGTTTCGAGGGTATGCAGATCAACCCTCGCTGGGCCTCTCGCATCTACTATAACTGCGACACTCCCGCCTGTACCGTTGCGGAATGGATCGCCACCTCTGCTGGCTCCGGTACCTTCCAGGACCTCCTGGCCATCGAGAAGGGTGAGACCATGCGTCACCTCTTCGGCCTCTACCACGACGGTTACATGTTCCACCAGGCCAACCTGCGCAACGTTGATGTTGACCCGATCACCATCAACGGTGTGTCTGAAAAGTACTCCATTATGCAAGCTTGGGTGGAGGTCCAGGTTCAGGAGTTCGTCCGTCTGGCTGAATGGCCCATCATCACACTCACCCACCAGGAGGTAAGATAAACCCTATCCAACCCGCTACAATTTCTCATTCATGTGCTCACTCCCCGTAGATGTCCGCTGCCTTCCTTGCTCGTTTCAACCGTGACAAGTGCGGCTACTCTCTGAGATACGCCACCAGCAACCAGAAGATCACCGCAGTCACTGTCTCTGCCACTGGCGATACCTGCACTGAACCCATCCCACTGACCTTCCCTGTCGCTCCTATCAGCACCCAAGGCTTCGCCACCGAGCAGCTAGGCGCTGATCCCCTCACCGTCTGGGTCAAGCTCTCTGGCTCCCCTGTCACATTCACTCTGTCCACTCCTATTTCCCTTTAAGAAGTTGCCAAGATGATTGATCTGCCTTTATTCGGCAGGCCGATGTATCTTTCGGCTTTTGTTGGCCACCTATCACTTTCATATTATCTTGTGGATATCTCGTCTAGATGTCAATAATAATTTCTATATATGCGAAGGAGAACTAACCCTTGGTTTTCTTGTTGGTACGGTTATTGAATGTCTTTTATCTTCTAATGTTTGAAAATATCATGTATAATTATACGACAATATACAATGATTCTTTATGAATGACCTTATACTCAAGACTCGGTCTGTACGGAGTACTCAACAGCCTCATGACTTGAAAACAGAAGTCTATTCTCGATACTGCCCTCGAACATGTCATCTGGCGGTCTGGCAGAGCTGACGGTGTCAGCAATTTCGCGCTGCAGGTCCGAGGTGACAATGTCGACAATGTTGTACGAGGCAAGGGACGCCATTGTCCCACTGATCCGGCGCAAGACGGTGCAAAATAATTCCAGCAATCTGGTACTTTGAGTCAAGTAACCAAAAGCAGAAAGGCAAAAGTTCATATCCACCGATGAGACTAAGCCATCTAAAGCCATTCGATGGCAAAAGCAGACACCGGCAAGTCGATCCCGTCTACTCCGTACAAAGGCCAAGAAACAGAAACACAATCTAGACGTCGGCTTTATGGCCTAACCTGTCTCTCAACACCACGCCCTATTCACCATCACTACGGTATCCACCCGCCCAACCGAGGAACGCCATCCGGGCAATCGATCTTGTACCAAGTAATTCGGAAAATGATGATCGTGTCTCGGAAGGAGGAGACTGGTGGATGTAGCGCAAATGCAAGTATGGGTTGCTGTAAATGTCTGAGATACCGGTACTCCGTACATACATCTACCTATATAGTCCACCTGCAGGTGCAAAGGGCAATCTAATTCCGCCCCGACCCCTGGTTCCAGACCTACAGCGGGGAAGCATGTACACGATGCGGTTCTAATGCAGCTACTGCATTGGACTGTTCAGTCGAGTCATTGACATACAGCATAGAGGCTCGACGCTAAATTTGGAATTACGGCTATAAGATGGCATCATTTCGGCGATATCCGCTGGAAGACAACATAGATTCCTGGACATTGAAGTTACCCGGCTTTGGATTTAATGTGCTATACCTAGTAGTCATGTAGAATGTGTGAGTTTGGCTTTCGGAGCTTACTATGACTTCCGCTGCTACTGTCGCTTTTCTTCTTCGTTTCTTTCTCTTATTTCTTACTTTACTCAGCAGCGGCAGAGGCGGGAGGCAACTATTACGAGATCATAGAATGAGCTAGAAGAAGAAAACCTGTTAGCGTGCATTTTAGGCGAGACACTCATCTGAATCAAAAGTCAAAAGTCATGAAACGAGTCGAGCGTGACTTGTCAAACGGTGAGCCTTGGCAGCTGCTAAGCGCGATCTTGGCATGGGCTCAAGGCCTTCAAAATCTTTCTCGGACAAAAAGCGACTCTAATGAGCTCGGGATTTCGTATAGACCGGAATTCGTAATTGCCCCTGTGGACCTTTTTCGGTTAGCGGGTGTGGCGTCCAAGACATTTGCCGGAAGGGAAGAATCAGGCGATTGGGTTATCTGCGAGTTAGCGCCATCGGGTTTAGCTTCTCTGTAGTCTATTTTAGCGTCTCCAAAATGCGAGCTAGGCCTCGGAGGACTGTGGATAGAGCGGGACCTGTAGGAGAAAGTATTCAATCCGAAACGAAAGGTAGACGGGAGGAATTGTAACAGTACTATTTCGTAGTCAGAGTGATATTAATAGCATTTCGAATCTAAATGTCACTAAACTCACGCTGCGCATAAGCGTTATTCAGTTATGATTTCGAGACATCAGATGATGGGTATCCTTGTCCTCGACTGGGGTCCGGCAAGTCAGGACTGGATGATTTTTAAAGTGACTGATCATTAGCATTTCAATTCAATCGGGCTGGGTTAGGGTTAGCTTTTCTTTTAGTATTTGCAAAAGGACTTTTCTCGGGTTCTATGGTAATTACCGGGTATAATACAACAATACCATATTTGCGACTTGAAAAATACCTCAACCCTAACTTCACGATTCTAGACGCTTGCCAGCACATAAATATATATCCCTTAGGTTATTGGCAATGTTCCAAATCGGAATATTGGAAAAGTAGACCTTTCGATTTCCCCTGCAGTCCTCGTGATGCTGTTGTCCACTTTTATTCTGGAAAGTCCATTAGCTCCCAATCCAGCATAGTAGCAAGTTGTGCTTGGCAAACTGAGATTTCTTCCAGGCGACCAATCACCCAACTGCGGATTTACTTTCAAATTTTGTCTTGTCAATTTGACAGTCAACCGGAGATCCTGTTGTCACTCTCTTTCTCACCTGTTTCAATATTGCCAGAATACTGTTCTACTCTAATAGATACTACATCGAGATCAAGATAATCAAATTAGCAGGTTAGCAGGTTCCACCACCTTATTTCTTTGTTTTTGTTCTCTCGGGTCTTTCCAGGTGGAGTCTTTACCGCCCTATCTCCTCTTTCCACGGGTATCCGTCTAGGCATCCTCGTTTCCCTACCTTGTTACACCCTTTGATCTCTCTTTATCATTACCGTTCAAGGATTTTCAGGGACTGACATCCTTGGTCGGGATCTAAGGCTGAGCTTTGCTTTTTCCAGGACATACAGGTCTTTCCGGTACCCTAGAGGATCTCCCTCAGCCCCCACCCATGCTCTTGGCCGCCTGTCTATTTTGAGCTTAAAGATGCCTATATCCCGAGTTGGCTGCTGATCTTTTCGTCTCTCTCTCCCTCTCCCTTGACCTACCCCATACTCTTACACTAAATACAAATACCCCGCGATCTTGGGTTACCACGCTCAATCTCACCAACACATTACATATAAGCAGGCTGCTCACATCGTTTCACCTCTCACTCCACATGGGTGAACCGTCATCCAAGACAGGCTGGTGGGCTTGGTCGACCAAGAAGAAGATTCTCATCTTTGGAACCGTCGCTCTTGTCATCATTGCTCTGGGTGTCGGCCTAGGTGCTGGACTGGGAATTGGCCTCAAAAATGGCGGAGACGATGATAATGATAACGGCAACGAGGGCAACGAGGGCACCAGCTCCAATACGACAACACCAACAAACACAACCGTGAAATGGCAGCCAGCTGTTGGCGCCAAGTGGCAGATCATACTGAAGTCCGAGAACGAACCGATCTCCACCTCAGTGGACGCCCCAATCTACGACATTGATCTTTTCGACAACAACAAAACCTTCATTTCAGATCTCCAGAAAATGGGCCGCAAAGTGATATGCTACTTCTCTGCCGGCTCGTTCGAGGACTGGCGCGATGACGCCGACGACTTCAACGACGCAGATAAGGGCGAGGATCTCGAGGGATGGCCCGGCGAGAGATGGCTGAACGTCAAGTCCGCAAACGTGCGCAAAATCATGCAGACGCGTCTCGACATCGCCGTCGATAAGGGCTGCGACGGTGTCGACCCTGACAACATCGACGGGTACGATAACCCGAACGGATTTGATCTCACCAAGGCTGAAGCTATTGACTATGTGAACTGGCTTGCTTCTCAGTCGCACAGCCGTGGTCTCTCAATTGGATTGAAGAATGGCGGAGATATCATTGACTCAGTCATTGATAAAATGCAGTGGTGTGTCAATGAGCAGTGTGCTGAGTTCCATGAGTGTGATACCTATGCATCCTTCATTGAGGCGGACAAGCCTGTCTTCCACATCGAGTACCCCAAGGGTGGTAGTACCAACAACGCCAAGTCTGTGTCGGCCAGCCAGGCGAAATCCGCTTGTGCGGCTAACAGCTCTGGCAACTTTTCGACTGTTATCAAAAACATGGACTTGGATAATTGGGTTGAATACTGCCCGTGATCGCGGTTCGTGCATAGATTGGGCTCGTCGTATCTGCTAGGGAGTTGTCATCGCATGTATAATTAATAAAACGTGACATATATTTCCGGGCCATCGTCCATGACCTTTTTATCCCTTTCATCGCCTTGAAGTGCTTATTTTCATTGGGCCCCAGGAGCTTAGAAAAACCAATCACGCTTCGGCCCACATCGCCTTCAATAGACCGCTACGAGACGCAGGACCACGATACAACAACTCACAGGCCAAAGAAGCGAAGGCAGAAATACCTTGGTGAGAACACATCTCGCCCATTGCAATAAGAAAGCCTAAGCTGAGCACATAATCGCCACTTTCTGCCTGAATTGGAGACCACTAGTCTTGCAGCAAACCCCTGGCACCTCCCTTCCCATGGTATGCGTTATATTCAGCTTATGCTCGCGCACTTTGACGAAGGCGTTCATTTCAAGCGCACATGTCATAAACTCGGATTGGCACTGGGTATTGCGTGGCACTAGCACCAATGCTAGCCAAATCCTGAGTTTATCGCGAGCAATCACCAGCAGCGCCATCGTCGGCAGAACTTCTTTTCTTTTTAGCGGCTTTTTGCGCATAACCTTTAGTCCGCAGTGGCTGTGACTACTGCGGCTAGTGGAAATATGTCCAATCCGCCGAGTCTTCTGTGTGCCCGGTTTGTCCATGGCGTGACTTGACTGAGAAATTGTTTGATGGCGCGGCCTTTGTGCCGGATCGGCCATCCGGCCATAGCTGCTTTTCCCCTCTTTTTACTTGAAGGTATTAGACAATGAGTATGTTTTACTTAAAATTGGCTAGAGCTTTGAAAGACCCGGATACACGTCCAACCGGAATATGTAGGTAACAGGACTTAATCCTTGTCCATTTTCTCCTATATTTTGCCACCGTAGGTATAATTATAGACTACTTCTTTGTATCTAGCTTTAGAGTGGAAACCAACGGTCACCGAGGCGCTCTTATTGCCCAATTGATCTCAATGAAACAAAACTGAAATTCTAGCGCAATGAGCCGGCATGGAATTTCCCCAAGGAAACTTAAGTGACAGACGATGTTGTGCTGGTCTTGGCGGCCTTGGTAGTCTTGGCATATTGATGCACTGGAGCGGATCGAAGCTCTTTACTGGTCTGATTGGTTAGGTTTCGAGAGTTCGTCCAGTATTCGGTTAAGTTCGTTTGGGCCTATGGGGAAGTGGGTCCATCCGGTACGTTTGCTTGATCAATGTGTTTTAGGGTATTTTTCAGCGATTTAATTACATACCGAGACGTCGATTGTGTGATTCATAGTATTTTATGTATCATTTGTATCATGTGTCCGGTACCCAGGTAATTGCAAAACCTCGAGTACTGTGTTCGCCATTATAATGGACATATCACAAATCCTAATGGGAGCTCCCCTTGCATAATCCCTGTGGCTAGAGACTGAAGTCAGACCTTGCGTGTTACTTGCCGAGATAGGTATGTTGTACTATTTTTACCATGTGCTATACTTCATACCACTTGCGAGAAAAATCCCGGATGGTCCGGAGTCTACTCCATAGAGTTTCTTCTACAACATATTCCTAACCAGTTTTGACTTCGTTTCGTATGAAAAGAAAGAGTTCTAAATGTCTCGCGGCCGATCTCGGTACAGAGACCGGTGGACACGGGAGGACTTGGTCTCCATTCCGCGATCTCCGACCAGAATGGCCAGTAGAAACGCCCAATCACTTTCGGTCTGTAACTTTTTCTTCTCTCTGCTTCTCTACTTTCGGGTCTAGCCCCGTCCATACCTCGGTACCCAGGGTGTGAGATGCCCACCTACCAATAACAGGTGAACTTGGAAGCTGCCCGCCTCGCACGACCCAAGGGATGGAACGGCGCTAAGATCGACTACCCGAGTGGATCTACCCCTGTTCCTGAGCGGCTCGGTACCTGGTATGAAAATGTTCCCTCCACTTGTTTGCATTAAAGTTCACTGCGCTCGGGAAATTTCTGCTCGACCCAGAGTTGCTACACCTATAGCCGGAGGATTGTGTGGGTCTATTAGAATACAGAACCGATCTGATGAAGGTCATAGTAAGCGAGAATTATTACTCGGCTATTTACGACCCACAGTTGACCAAAACGGGTGTGGATAACCTCGATTGGAATGCCCGATTTGAATTAATGGCTTTCTGAGAGGCCGCATGGCGAACACATGCGAACCGAACCCAGGGAACAGTTCAGCATTTGTCCAGATTTAGACGTGTCCACCCATGCACGCTCATAGGTGATGGTGCCGCAGCAAAAGCCCACCCCGGCGGCTAGCAGACACACCACAGCCAAGAGATAGATCGAAAATCCTTTCCTGCCAAAATACCCGGCTATACCACGAGGTAGTGGCTTCCGCCACCGGCGCTCAATTTCAAGGGCACGACCGGAGTTACAGATACGATGCATAAGCTGAAGAACAAGGGTTGAGGTGGATACGATGGTTTTCCCAAACTATATCTTGCAGCGAGTTACCAGGGAAGAACCCGGTTCTTCCGAGGCGGAAGGTTCATGCAAAATCATCTCCAGGCGAAGGAAAAATACTGCCCGCGGCTGTGGTATTTTGCATTGCGCCGGGGACCGGGAAAACAATTGAAATTGCCAGCTGTGTGTCATGTCTCGGCGTAACAACATCCCATGGTCCCTGGAAATGGGACAGATCTGGTTTGTAACTCAGCACAGCCGCAGTTGCGCCACGTTAAACCTAGATGCATATGGAGTACTACTTCGTATATCGTTCATGTTCCAACGCAGCGTTGTATCAGGAGACTGAGTTTGGACATAATGTTTGACGACGGCCTACGCCAATAATAGTAGACGTTGATAACTGAAGTCTGTTGTCTGGTCATGTCACACGCTGCTGTTTCAGTCTTTGACCACTTCTCACTATCTGAAACTCGAAACATACTCTAGCTGAGCAATTGGCTTAGTATAATAACTTAGCCTTTGTCTCAAGATGTTCCAGTTATTTATATCTGAATCTCAAGTAAATGGTGGTATCTATTGCCAATTGAAACAGTGGCTGGCTGTGTGCCCTGCCAAGGTGTTGAGAGCCAATCTTGCTTTGATATTTTGGGAGTATCTCCGAACCTTGAGATGTGGCGTTGCTTGTGGATCTACAGGCTATCTGCGGGTCTCATAAGTTAGATCGATCGGATGGGTAACCCAAAGACATTGCAAAACGATAGTCTGGATCTAGATTGGGATCCAGGAAAGGAAGGTGTTTGAGCATTTCTGTATCGTCAAGACTGAGGTCAAATCAAGCCAGGTCAGGTTCGAGCCACGTTTAGCTTATACGTCTTATCCGTATCCAGCGATCCAACCATAATTTTGCTTTGCCACATGTTCCAATCCACAAATACTGCATTAGTGGCTAGGGTTTAGTGTGATGTATTGGTGTATCTTATTCTTAGCCTATGAAAAGAGGAAAGTAAAAAAACCGATGAAAATTACCACATTACACATGCATGTATTCAAATGTTCTCCACCCGTTGTCTCCACCTTGACCTAAAAAGTAGCTCACCTGTAACAAAGACAGCGTGCATCGAAAGGAGAGAAGGCGAAAGAAAAAGTTTTCATTCTACTCTATGGCGCAAATCATGAAAAATTCAGATAGACTAAAAATTAGTCCGAAAATCAACTCGTAGAATCATTAAACCAAATGAGTGGAAACGTAGCTAACCAAAAAGAATATGTGCACATACTCGCTTGACCCAATTTACCTCACCAGTGCACATCATACAAAGCAAATATCTAGAAACAGAACTTCAAAACCTAAGCAGCCATCAGATCGACGAACTCAGTCCACTTGGACCCAAAGGAGGCATAATAGTCTGTGCTGAGATGGGTGATGTACACCTCATCCGCGACCTTGCGCACCTGCTTGACCAGACTGCGAAGGTCCTTGCCCTCGACAGATTCAGGCACGGAGTGAACGATGGCGCACAGTTGGCTACGATTGCTGTCCGCAATTTCGGTGAACAACTTGGCGCCTTGCCTTTCCTGGAAAGTAGTGTAGGCAGCTTCGAACACAACGGTTGAATCAGCTGTTGCTAGGTATCGAGAATCGGGGACTGCGCCAGGATTATGGACAACCTGGTTGCTTTGGTTAGCTCAATGGACTTCGGGGTATGTATCCAGAAGGGGAAACCATTGTTATGCAGGCTGGGGTGGAATATGGGGTGTTGGGATAATAGCCAGTAAACCCACAGTCTGGCTCTGAAAGTGACATGGGAATAATAACCCGAGGGAAGGAGAATACAAAACAGGATAAAAAAAAAATAAAAAAGCGGAAACAGAGGTCCAAGATGATGCGAGACAGGGGGTGTATGGTATGGGGCAGTGAAGAAGTTGTCAAGTTAAAACACAGTTTCGGAAGAATTGCAGAACTCACAAATTGGTCAGGACCAAGACCATTAAGGTCCTTAACAAAGTCTGTCAGCCCTTGCAGATACGTCAAGGTCTGAGCATCGTATTGCTGAGGGGTTTCATCGAAGAAGATTCCGCGAACCGCCAGGTTGGGGTTGGAGGAATTAGTCGGCCAGTCGGCATATGTTTGGATATCCTTGCGAACAGCAGAAACGTTGCGCTTTCCGTACGAGGTATACACGTAACCCAACACACGCACATTGTCGTAAGCCGTAAGCTTGGGGATCTCACGGGTGTAATTGCCATCCGGGAGAGAGTCAGGCCCGGGGCCGTTCCCTGGATTGATTACGACGGTAAAGTTGACATTGGGATGGGTAGATATCCTGTGGCGTTCAGCAGCTGTTTTTCTCAACTGTATTTTTCTTTTCTTTTAATTTTGATATGCTGTGGCGGGTTACCGGAATTAAAAGCAACCCGGAAACTGGGGGAGAAAGGGAATTGGATGAATATAGAAACATACACATTTTCCAGCGGAGCCCACGCCTCAGGAGCAGGGTACACGTAGAGTGGGACGAACACCTTCGCTTTCGGACCCATGCTATTTTTCTTCAGAGTTGTGACCACAACTGAGGGAACAACGGCAGCAATAGTCACAATAAGAACCACGATTGCCAAGGTGAAACGAGAACGCTTCGACTTAAGACATGTCCGCTTGCTCACGTGTTTTTCGGAGTCAGACATATTGGGAGATTTACAGAAAGTTGAAAAGAAGAAAGTGGGTTCGCGAACACTATCTGTTACATATGAGCATGAGTTTTTCAAACAATGGCCAACTGAAACCAAATCGAAAGATATTGGCCAACTACCTAAGATGAAAGACCCTACAACCGAAGATGGATCTGGGGCCTCGACCATATGCAGAAAGGGTCTTGGCTGAGACGTAGAAAATAGAACAAACAGAAAGAAATTATATTAAATTAAAAAAAAAAAAAAGATATAAAGAATAATAATAATAATTCCATTACT
>CAJVRC010000905.1:594727-631723 GCA_911456345.1 Penicillium egyptiacum
AAGGGCCGGAGTACAGGTAAAGGCAGGGCATTCGGACAAAACGATATCCCAAGGCCCAGCCGCATGTCTGGCCCACCCAGGGGCATCTTGCCTGATGGTTCTGTTCCAGTTCGTCGTACATTGCCCTCGCTTTGTGCCCTTTTTTATTCTGATGCTTGTTCCTTTTGTTCCTATCTATTTTTGCCGGACCGTGCTGGATCCTCATTCGCCAAGGAATGATGGCATAAATGAACTCAAACAGAGAATCCGAGTCAGGCAACGGAGGTACCTCGCTTGTTTTGTATAAAACCTTGGTTGGGGGCCCACAGAAGAATGAGGATACCTTAGTCTTGGTCATATAATAACATAGAGCGTTTCCTCTCTTTGTTTGCAGTGGTAGCATAGCTTACCTATCATTCATTGTTGACTTCTCATCATGGTTGAGCCAACATCATTTTCCTCCTCGAGGTCGGACAGCCCCCAAAGGTCCGATGCAAGCAGTCCTGCGCAATCTCCTATCGCCGTGGACACGCCCGCAACAGAGGCTGGAGACCCATTCGACAATCTCCATGACTTATTGCGCAGACTCCCTTTGCAGAGTCACATTCTTGTCACTGGTGGCCTCGGTTTCATTGGTAGTCACACCACGCTTGAGCTGCTCAAGGCAAACTATAACGTCATTGTGATCGACAACCTTAGCAATGCATTCGAGAATGTTTTCGACCGCATCAGCCTCCTGGCCAAAAGGCATCACGAGGAGAATGGAACGAAGATGCCATCTTTGCGATTACATGCACACGATTATCGCGACACCGAAGCTCTTCGGCCGTTGCTTGAGGAGTACCAGCTCCCATCCCGGTGGGGAACTCCCAAGTCCGGAATCGCCGGAGTCATCCACTTCGCAGCTTATAAAGCCGTGGAGGAGAGCATTCGGAACCCATTGAAGTATTACTCCAACAACGTCAGCGGGCTTGTCGACTTCGCCACAACCCTTGGAGACTTCGGCATTAAGACGTTCATCTTCTCGTCTTCCGCCACTGTATACGGAACCCTCGCAACATCGGGTCTTCCATTGAAAGAGGAACTCTGCGTTCACAAGGAAGAGTTGTACACAGATCACGAAGGCTCATCACAATCCGTCCAACCCGGATGCACTGGTATCACCAACCCGTACGGACGGACGAAATGGATGTGTGAAACCATTCTAGCTGACCTGGCCGCATCAGACCCCGAATGGACCATTGTTGCACTTCGCTATTTCAACCCCGTTGGTTGTGATTCTTCCGGTCTTTTGGGTGAAGATCCAAGACAGGCACCAACAAACCTGCTTCCCGTCGTTGTCAAAGTCATGACCGGCCAATATTCCGAACTTTCGATGTTTGGCACAGATTGGGAAACCGAGGATGGCACTGCCGTCCGTGACTTCATCCACGTTAGTGATCTGGCTCGTGGGCATATTGCCGCGCTCAGTTCGGCCAGCGAGGGCAAGTTGACAGAGAACTTCCGCACATTCAACCTCGGAACTGGAAAGGGAAATTCTGTGATGGATGTGGTCAGCACTATGGAGTCTGTTACCGAGAAGCATATTCCTCGACGTGCCGCGCCACGTCGCGAAGGTGATGTTGGAGCCTGCGTTGCGGTCGTCGACCGGTCGACGGAAGAGCTTCAATGGAAGACAGAAAAGAGCCTGAAGGATGCGTGCCGGGACATCTGCAACTTCTTGGACGTCAGTGGCCTGTCTTCATAGCGCGGTCGTCATACTCTTGGCCCTATATGACAGTTATGTTTTGTTTGTCTTTTTTGCCTGTTTCTAATATACCTGCTCACCGGAATGAGGGCCCTTTTGAGGCATGTGTTTCAGTATAACGATTGTTTGTTTTCTGTTTGGTTTAGCATGTTGATTAAAGTTGCATGACTCGCGGTCGGTCTTGTGAAGTTTTCCCTTTGGGTGTACAGAGTCGTTTACGTGCGTTGGCTCCGAATTGAACAAAAGTTGCCATTTGACCCTCGGATTGTCTAGCAGGTATTCTCAATATTCTCAATGAACACAGATAAATCGAGGACTGATCCATAGATGTTGACCGTGTGGAGATGTGTGATACCACGTGATGTCACATATCACATCTGGGCACAACCGCTTAGATGACGTCGTCAGGACGAGGAATTTTCGATGGTCATTGCATAGTGAGGATATTCATTTTCAACACGCGTAACATATGATGAGACTAGAGCCTTGTAGCAAAGTTGAAGTTGTCTACCGCTGTGGCCATTCCCGTCACGTGACGTATCTCCGCCTTGGCATCAAATATGGCCGCGGTTTTCTGCGACAGCTGTCTCCGCGCGTGTCTTACTTCATCTTCAACGCAATTGGGATTCCTTGTCGTCTAGGGTCTTCTATCGAGCCTTTTGATATTGCCTTGTCTATTCTCCATCTTTCTGATTTATCCCGTCAGAATGATCTGCAAAAGCTGCCGCACGACGATGCTGTCCCGATTCAACCAACCAGTGACCCAGACGGCTTCAGCATGCGCGCGCCAGCTGCCTATAGTTCGCAGCCAATTCCGCCCATACAGCAGTGATAAAACCCCTCCTGTGGCTGCTACTCCTTCTCCGCCCTCCCCCCGCCAACCCACGGTCGGCGACCTCACAACCCCGTCCGCCATCTCCTCCGCTACCCCCGGTGTCTCTCAGCCTTTGAGCACCCCCGAAGGTGTCCACACCGATGCCAACCCCGGAGCTTCCACAAAACCCGCTGCCGTGCGCCCACCGAGCAGCTGCCCGGCCGGAACCAAACTGAACGGACTCAACTACTTCAAGAACAAGCCGGATGTCTTCGCCAAGGAGGATTCTGAGTACCCAGATTGGCTATGGAACCTCTTGGGAGATTCCTCCAAGGACGCAAAGATTAAGAAGGGCGGTGTTGACCCAAGCAGTAAGATTTCTCCTGGATTTCCTATTTTTCATACGATGCTTACTCTGCCGCAGCCTTGAACAAGAAGCAACGAAAGCGTTATGAAAAGAAGCTGGCCGCACGTACTGGCCCCCTCGCCGCTACGATCCCCGCTCACCACCATGCTCACGATATCACCCCCGCACCCTACAACCGCGACGTACCTTCCGCTGATACCATGGCTGATGCCACTGAGGGCTTCGAGCAGCGCTCGGAGATTATCAAGAGTGCACGTGACGCCAGACGAAAGGCCATCAAGGAGTCCAACTTCCTGCGCGGTCTGTAAGCTTGTTCCATATCGAGTGGAGCATATGAAAGCGATTGTACTTTTCTTGTTGGGGTTGTGTCGCAGGCGCCCAGAACCGCCTCGATGTTGCATTGGATATTGGATAGACCGGGCCCTTTGGAGCACCCGGGATGTATTATTACATTGATTTCTTTTTCGATTGTGCTATATGTCAAATGATACTTCTCTCAGATCTAAGCCGCAGAGTATCCCGAACAGTCCCAAACAGCCACCTCAATCGCCGAGAAGAGTCGAGCTATATAACTTACTGGGGAATCGGCCACTCCTTGTCCTCCCCCTGCCCTTCAAGCCAGGGCAAACAAGCTTCATAAAGTGATTCGAGCTCCCCATCCCCAAGAACAAGAATCTTCTCAAAGGTACCCCGGTCAAAGCGCTCGAAGAAAGCCAAAAGCGAAGCGAGAATAATATCCGCATAGCCGGCCCTCTCACCCTCCAAGAACGGTCCCTTCTTCCCATCCCTGCCCTTCAACATCTTAACCAGCGTCTCGGCCTCCTTCTCGATAAGCTGCCGGAGAGCAAGCAACTCTGCCTCATCCGTCGGCCTGACCTCAGAAAGCGGCTTCCCGAAAGCCTCTGAGCGTGTCCGGATAAAGTACTCCCGTCCACGCTCATCCAGTCCAGATGGAACGTTGGGAATAACCAGCGAGATCATACTCGGTCTGATCGAGCTCACTATCTTCTGCACGGCGACCATGAGCGAGTAGCTTGCATCGCCGGAGGGGAAGAGTGGGGGCGACGGGTACAGCTTGTCGATGTACATGGCGATCGGCTCGGAGTCCATGAGCACCCCCTCTGGGTTGCTCGTTATTGACCCCTTATGGCTGATTGCCGGTAGCGTATAATGGACCGCTGAGTTGCCAGGTAGGGCGCTTGATTTCGTAGGTGGGACGCCATGAGCCTTGAGTAAAGGTGCAATGTCGGGGTATGAGACCCAGCTTTGGGTGTAGGGGATTCCTTTGAAGTTAAGGACCATTCTGGTCCGCAAAGTGTTGGGAGACCATGATTTTGCGGGACCTGGTTAAGTTAGTGCTCCGTTTGAGTCATCCAGAGGTTCGGTTTCGTACCGGGTAGGACTGATGTGATATCGAAGAAATGGATGTTGGAGGCCATTTGTAAAATATGTAGATTGTATATCTGCTTGAGAGTTGAAGCTGAACAGGTTCAAAATGTTAAGTTCCAATTGCCCTGGTGAATAGTCCAACTTATAAAACACGTCAGACCTCGGGCTCCGAGCAGTGGGGCTGATTTATCAGCTGGATTCCGGTGTAGAAAGGGAAGATAACGTTGATCAGGAGAGTCTTCCGGTGTTTAGATGAATTCATTCGAATATTTGAAAGTCAAAAGTCGCACTTCGTATATTCAGAGACGCGCCACGTTGGCAGTGGGGAGACGCACGGGTCACATTAGGATTTTCTCCTCAACATGGCATATTGTCATTTCTGCGTACATGTATACAGCATACAACGTATATTGTACATCCACGTTCTATTCGATCTAAAACAGATACTTGACACAGCCCCCTGAAATAAGCGGGGCAACTCTTTGCCAATAAGCCTACCCCTCCAGTTACTACCCGACATCCATAAGGTTGCTCCTATACGGCATACTCCCTACTGGAACAGAATAAACCAACAGTATACAAAGTGCAAAATGGAGCAAGTCGAAGCCCTCGTGGACCGGGCTAACCACCTAGCACTCTACGAGCCACCTAAGACAGCCACACACACCGTGGACAAATTCCACCCATCTTTGGACGATCATATCCAGAAGATCTACACGTCTGTTCATGCAGATGCTCCAACTGCGAACTATTTCCTCAAAGAAATCCAACATGACATTACCCCCGCAGATTCTTCCGAGCCAGTCGCCAAAGCTTTGGCTTCTCTGGATGCCTTTCGTGCGTACATGAAAGATGGGGACTCATCTGCGATGGGACCAGAAGAAGGCCTGGATCTTTCTGCACCTCTTTCAGATTATTTCATCTCATCGAGCCACAACACTTATCTGACGGGGAATCAACTGTACAGCGATGCTGCTTCTAGTGCCTATACCTCTGTGAGTTCATGTTTTGCGGAATAGTCCTACCATTTAACCCCCATGGATGTTAGACTTCCCAGGACCCGGAATCTAGGACTTACTCATGCTCCAATAGGTCCTCCTCCGCGGCTGTAGGTCCGTCGAGATTGATGTCTGGGATGGGGAATTGGACAGCGACAGCGAGACAAGCAGCGACAGTAGCAGTGATTCAGAAACGGAAGAAGGGAGGGTCGGGAGCAAGTCGAAAGAAAAGACGAAGGCCAAGAAAAGCGGCCAGGAAAAATCCGCTAAAGGACAGAAAGGATCTTTCTCATCCAAATTGGAAGCTAAACTTGGTGGCGTCCTTCGTCGCAGATCAGCCAAATCGCCCCAGCGACCACCGGACGAAGAGGCCGCTACAAGCCACATGCCTGTTCCCATTGAGCCTCGTGTTCTGCATGGCCATACCCTAACCAAGGGAACCACATTCCGTGAAATCTGCTATGCAATCCGTGACAGTGCATTTGTTGCCAGTGACCTTCCACTGGTCATTAGTCTCGAGGTACATGCGTCTCTCGAGCAGCAACAGACGATGGTCGACATCATTCTGGAGGCGTGGAAAGGATTGCTCGTGGAGGCTTCTCCGAATGATGGGAAGCTTCCCTCCCTAGCCGATCTGAAGAGGAGGATCTTGATTAAGAGCAAATGCGTTCCACTCAGCGGCGAGGAGGAGAAACCCGAAGGGGAAGCTCTGACACCGCAGAAATCCGATAAGTCCTCGGGGCAGCAGGCGCCGAAGCCATCAAAGATTCTTGACGCTCTGGCTAAGCTGGCTGTTTATACTCGCGCGTATCATTTTAGTCATTTTGATCAACCGGGTATGCATCATCATTGTAGGCTCGGTCATGAAGGCGATGCTAATTTGATCAACAGAGGCCAAAGTTCCTCTCCATGTGTTCTCGCTCTCCGAGAAAGCAGCACGAGAAGCCCACGCCAACCAGCGCGACGCCTTGTTCGAGCATAACCGAACATCTCTGATGCGCATCTACCCGTACGCATTCCGGGTCAACTCATCAAACCTTGATCCAACATTCTACTGGCGACGTGGCGCTCAACTAGTAGCATTGAACTGGCAGAATATAGACAAAGGCATGATGCTCAATCATGGGATGTTTGCCGGATCCCACGGCTGGCGACTAAAGCCCCCCAGCTACCGAAGTAGCAATTCTCTGACGGAGGTTATGGAGCGCCGCAGCTTAACCCTCTCAATCGAGATATATGCCGCGCAAGACCTCTCCCTGCCCCCGGGCGACCACAGCGAGAGGGGATTTAAACCCTATGTGAACTGCCAGCTGCACGTCGAAGAACCCGGAAACAATGTTACCCCGGACCAGGACGACGCCAGCTCCGACGCAGAGAAGAGCAGCTACAGGCGATGCACGAAGAGTTCTTCAGGTCGGAATCCGGACTTCAAGGGCCAGAAATTGGAGTTCCCGACCGTAGCGGGAATAATTGAGGAGTTGAGTTTCCTACGGTCAGTCTTTCTTTTCGATTTCTTGTTTACGTTGATGTTTCGAGTCATTTACCTCGTGCTTGGTCCTCTTTCTTGCTCCGCAAGATTTCCCCTTGCTGCGTTTCAACCATCACATGAATTCTTCGAGTATGCAGGCATGAACCCTGCATTGTGATACCGGTCAAAGAACATATGTGCTTGCCCGCATCGCATAAAATGACGATTGGGCTTGATATTTGCTTCTTCCTGACTTCCCCTTTGGTAACACGATGCATAAGTCTGGGCTTAGGCTTAGCAGGGCGACCTGTAGCTTTCCTCGGCGTCACCTCGACTATCATGCACACTGCCCGATAATACGTTTCATATTCGAGGATGCGAGCATCATGTGCAAACAAGTCACTAACTCGATTCTGCTTTCTTTTCTTTAGGTTCAAGATCAAAGATGACGAGCTCGGTCGGGACCCGTTGGCTGCGTGGGCTTGCATCCGACTTGACCGGCTGCGGGAGGGCTATCGGCTTGTTCACCTGCATGAATGCGCCGGCGAGAAGACGGGGGGTGTCTTGCTAGTTAACATTGTAAAGCGGGTTACTTAACTACCCGGAATATTTTGTCACCGAAGTCGGATTCAATGTTGTTAGTATAGGGCGACGTACCAAATTGTGACGTCCTACAACACAAAAGGGCCCTTCGAAGAAACACGGCAGAACAGCCATTTGTCTTTGGGCAGGGTTTGGGCAGCACGTCGTACAGCGTATTTCCACATTAGGAGAATCAGGAACAAAAAGGTTGCAGAAAGGCACGCCAGCATCTGACGAATGTGACAAGTCTTTCAAAGGTTTGGCATGTGTATCACAAGCTCATTTCGATTTCATTTCGACATGGCCAAGAGCGACAGGCTACAGATTAGCGATCGCGATATGAGATGCAATCATGCCAATCAGCGTGCATATCTGATTCGAGGACGTTAAACAGAAGCAAATTACTTCAGCATTTGGACTCGTCTGAACTTTTTGAACAGCATTGTGCAGTCGTGGACACAACAGTCTCGCAGGCAGAACACAGTCACTAGAAACAACTCCCTAATCTTGGCCTTGCAGTTTCTCGCCGATGGTGTCTGAATAAAGGCGTAAAGACCGAGTTTGAGCAGATCATGTCTTGTTTTAGCTAGGCGGCTCCGTTGGCATATGAAGTGGGTGCATATGGAGGCCCCTACTCCGTGCTGTGCAGTGTTGTGCTGGTAGAGGGCATTGAATTATTAGCCGCATGATATGCCTTGTAATAATGCCGTGCATGGGTCTAGTATGCTGGTTTCCTTAAGAGCGCTAAGGTAGATGTGCATATCGTAGTCTTTGACTTGAATGATATCTGAATAGTGTTCGCTTGATTTTGCTACATTGGCTATGTGAGTACTTACCGTGAGGCCTCGAGGGAAAAAAGCAGCAATGACAGATCAAACAGAATACAACGGGCAGAACGGTAAGCAAAGAGGATTGTTGGCAAGGCATGCGTAAGAACGTGGGGGTAGCAGCCCTTGGACTTCGAGATACATTAGCCTATGTACAGACAGTACGTACAACATAGGCGAATACAAAATTCTTGCATGCTGCGAGCCATAACCCCAACCGTGGGGTTCATATAATATAGACGAAGATCGGTGAGGCCGGTGAAATCACTAGAATATCACCTTAAAAGGCATAGCCTCAAGAGCGATCAACATGCCAAGCGACATGCATCAGATTGATCAACATGGCTAGTGGGGACTAACAGATAAGTCAAGTTGACCCGGTAAATCGATAATAGTCCTGGAAGTTGATCACATGTCTAAAGAATCGCAATATGAGACGTCTACATCTATGCTCCCTGGATTCTTAGGGCTTCTAGGGGGTAGTGAACCACAAAACTCGACGTGCTCCAGATCCACATCTACTAACTACTCCGTATCTATTTGTCATTTGACAGATCCTAGTGGAGGGTTCATGTGTCATGTCCATAAAATTTGCATGCATACAACTAAAAGTGTGATAATCCAGCGTTAGACCGGGGGCCCCAACGATGTAGCCAATGATCGGGCCAGATCGTCGTTTGAGGGATGGAGAGGAGACCCATGTCGAATATCATCAGCAAATCACAGCACAAGAATGACCGAAGATGACCGAGCACTAGACCTATCTTGGATATGCTATGGTTCTGGGGTTGATACGTCAACTCTTAAATGTGCTGAGAGTTGCAATCCTAATTCCCCTCCCCCCCTTTTCCTTCGAAGTATCGGTGAATTGATGCAAGTTTCCGGAGAACAGACGCATTTCTTCTGTCCTTTTCCCTTGAATCACTGATATTTGGGCTCTAGGAAGCAAACATCACGAACTCACAGGCCCGGAAGCCTCTTAAGTGGGCTGGTGGCGTACAAAAGGGGTTGTGATGACTCTGTTTTTTGGCTCGTTTTTTGGCTCTGATGCCTGTGCAGCAAAGCCAAGCCGTCGGGACGAACGTCCATCTACTTGGCTGATATCATTGGGGGAAACAAAGGAGTGAGCTGAGCGGGAACTACCGAGACTGCTAAGTTTTTGATATTAAATTTGAGATTACAATTTTATTTTTTTTGTCTTTTTAATTTCTTTGATTCGTTTCCCATTAGCGAGTATGAACTAGATCTATTCTTCTCCTTTTGGCTTCTTTCCTTACTTTCCAGACCTTATAAGGAGCCCTTCTCGTCCTATTCCCATGACTTTGTCTTCAGACTTCGACCAAAGAGAAATCTAAACGCTATCCTCGGGCTTCGGCAAAGAACTCTATTCATATTCTCTATCCCCTATCCTTTCTTGCCCGACATACCTACCAAAATACCATGACTTCCTCTTCCAAATGTGCCGCGCCGGTGTGCTCAAACTCCCCTACCGTCACCAAGGTTCGTGCTCCTATCCTCCTTCATCATCGACGTGCTACTTCCAGAACTTTTAAGAAGACATACTAATATCCCACAGATGCCAGGTGTGCGATGCCCCAATTGCCAAGCGCAGGGGAAAGAAGTCTGGGTTATCCCAGGCAAAAACTGTCACATCTGTCACACACCTTGTGCATGATAGGCTGGAGGTCCCATGTTGCACATCCATCATGGGGATGAAGATTGTGTGCAGTAATATATGTCCATGCCGTCCAGTCATGATCTGATTCTTCCACGTACCCTCTCCCAGTCATATGGAGACTCCCTCTTGAATGTCGAGAATGAATTCGATACGTCCGAACACACGGAAGGCCTGCGAATATCTTGGAGATTGACACCCTACCATTATTTGGCACCGGATAAACCTCAGGCGAAAGGAGCAATGGTTTCTACCATGGTGTTTCGGTTTATCCTCTCTTATAGCGTTTTTAATAACGAGATATACGATACGTTTTTGCTTTTCCTTCTAGTCAATAGCCTTAACAGATATAATCAGGTACTATCTTTGCCATTGGGCCGAGTCTACCAACACTTTATCAGGTCAGCTAGAAGTACCACTCGCGTTAAATTGGGCTCCTTCAAGTACCTCAGTCCTGCATATACAACGGGTGCATACAAAGTAGTAGATAGCCCCACGTGGGAGTTCCCAGATTCTATATGACATCATTCACGCATACCTACGGTGTGTAGACAGTGCATCTACGAACAACTCTAACTCTACCCTGCATATATATACGCAAATATAGTTATAATACGTATTGAGCTTCCTTTAGCGCGCAGGAGTTTCTGATTTGACCCGAGGGTGAGAGTTCATGGGTTATGGCCCGGTTTATGTACAATGTTGAACAGACGTCGAAGTAATGAAGGTTTCCAGGCTTGTTATATCCTCTAATCCCCCCCGGTATATTATCATTATGTATGGTATCCTTGTAAAGTCAGTCTGAAACGAGGCCAGTAGAACAGTACTTCGCTCGGTTTTTGTAAAGCGGCAAGAGATAAGCCCTAAAGCGGAAAGGGACAGACTCCGACTTGGCATTTATCCGGTACATACGCATCAGCCTCGAACTTCCATTAGTATATTCCATTGCATCCACAAGGAAGTGACCCGAAGATCCTATGCTAAACCGCCATGGCGGACAAGTATCCCATCGGAACACGCACTGAGAGCGAGCGCCTCGTCCGGGAGTGGGGGTTTCGACATATCTTCACCTGGACAGATGGAAGGTACGTACATGGATGTTTTGAAACGCCTAAAATTGGAGAACCAATTGCATTAGTAGCAGCGAATCGGTCTTTTTTTCATCTGCGCATGTACTGATGTCAACCTCGCCCTCAGCAACGCCTATTATTCCCCGCATTCGCATAGCGGCCTGACAACACACCTTATCCGCCGTGGATCTCTGACAATCACTTACCCTGATGATAATGCCAAACTGCATAATGGGGAAGTTAAAAAGGAAACGTTTCGAGCTGGAGAGAGGGTTGATGTTCCTGCTGGAAAGGTTCATGAGGTTTGGATTGGGGATGAGGGGTGTGAGTATGTGATTGGCGAGTAGGAAGAATTCAACCTCTGTTTTTTGCTCCATGTATTGATGAATTTCTACTTCTTTTGAAATTTGGCGGATATTTTGATGACATTGACGCGAAATGAGCTCAGCTCATGGTTCTGTTCTATTTGATGTTTTAGAGTCTAGTCAATAATGTCTCTATAATCCAATCACATATGTACCAGACAATGTAGTAGTCTCTCTAATGCAAAAATCGGAAATCAACTCTGTAGCGCGGTCATTAGCATCAGTTGTACAGCAAGAGAAAACTCCTCGACATACCTCTTGTTTCCAAGGTCTTTGTTTTCAACGACGTATCGCGACCGTTCTTCACTGGACATTTTATCCCAGATAGCGGCATTTTGTCTAGAAGCAAATATTAGAAAAAAATTCGACCAGAATGCACGGGTTAACATACTTGTTACGCCTCACGTAGTAAATCTTGGCAATGATGAATATCGCCATACTCCACACCGAAAGAGCCATAAGAACCCTATTACCGGTATGGTAATACGGCTTATCTTCGGTGCGGTAAATCTGGACGTTATGGTTAGTTATAATAACTCGAGCACACAAGGGAATCGGAACAAGGACTCACGTTGTTACCAATGATGCTACTGGCCTGCACCATCATGTTGTAGACAGCAGTAGCAACTGTTCGCGTCCTCACAGAGCCTGCATTGCGCGATGTAATTGCAACAATAATAGCATGCACGTAAGGCATGCCAATTAACATGATCAGCAGGACCCAACGCACCCAAGCGCTAGCATCCTCAGAAATAAGCTCCAACGCGATCAACAGAACCAGAGCCCAAAGCTCAGCACCGACACCAAGCAGCAGTCGCTGATTAAACCGCTCGGATACCCAAGTCCACACTAGCAGATTTAGAATGAAAATGATATAGGCCGGGATAGTGAGAAGGTTCGTGTTGAAAGTGCTGAAACCGAGCGACTTTAGTTCCAGACTAATGTACGACGTAGCCGGTGTGTTGGGGATCATCCAAGTCAGACCAAGCAGGTAGATGAGCCACATGTCGTAGTCCTTCAGGGCCTGCCAGAGCAGCCTGGGCGTAACGGCCTGTCGATTATGCATGGATCCCTTGCTCGGGTCATCGCGCAGCACACGATTAACCATAATTTTCTCTTCGTGCTCATTGAACCAACCATTCTTACCGCGGAATCGGCCCGCGGTCTGCGTTGGCGAGGGCGGCATCCAGAATGCAGCGACGATACCGATCAAACCGGTAATCAAACCCTCCAGGGCAAATAGGTATCGCCAGCCACCGGTGCCATCCGATTGGCGAATATGGAGGAAGCCAAAAGCAAGGAATGCGCTGATAATTGCGGTTGCTTCATATGTCACCCAGAAGAAGCTGAGCCGGATAGGCAACTCCTTGGACTTGTACCAGAATGATAGGAAGAGGATGGTGTCTGGAATGAAGCCACCCTCGAGAAGACCGAGCATAGCGCGGGTCGCGAAGAACCCGCTCCTGTTCTGGATGAATGCCTGGCACGCGGCAATGAGACTCCAGCTTATCATTTGCACGGGAATCCAGCGATCGGGGCCGACCCATTTCGATATGAGCTGAGAGGGCAGCTCGGCGAAGAGAAACGTTAGATAGAAGATTGTTTGGCCAGTGTTGTAGTCGTTCGTGGTCATGCCAAGATCGTCCAGCATGTTGTCTGACGTTGCTTGGACGACGTTTCCACGATCTAGCTGGAGCGCAAAGAAAGTCACACAGGCAAATGTGCAAACGCGCCAGTCAATCTGTGGAACGGGTCAGTCCCTATGGACATAATACATGAGAGCACCGGTAACTCATACCTTTTTGAGAACGGCTTTCTCTTCTTGCTCCGTCCATTCAAAGTCCGGGTCCCAGCGATGGGCGCCCTCATATTCAGGAATGGGCTTGTAGAACCGCGGGTCCTCAGTAGTATCGAAAGCACAGTCGGTCTGCTTTGCCCGAGGACCATCATATGTTGATGAAGATGAAGACTCTGCAGATGAGACTCTCGGAGTAACCTTAGAGTCAAAGCGCTCGGAATCTGAGGTCGTTTTATTGGCTTCTTCGACCGTCATCTCGCGGTTACTGGGATCTGAACTCGGATCGTGGACGGGAGAAGAGAACCATTGCATGGGTTGGGTGGGCATTAACTCATATAAAGGAAGCTAGGCGACATTGACGTTTACTTATCACGCCATATTTGCAGATGTCTCGCTTTGGTCTCTGCGTGTGTGGGCCAGGCGAAAAGGTAAAAATCACAGCATTGATAACAGAACATTGTGGAATTGCCGAATATGATGTGCATGTGTGATTTAGAGTCCCAATTGCGACTCTAGTAGGGCTGACTAGGTTGACTCAGGGAGGCCTAGACTGGAAGACGGAAGGGCCTTCCGCGGGGTTGTGGATATCGTAGATAGCATTCTTTCTAGACAAAAAGGAAATCCATGCAATTAGCGATTGGTATTTGAGAATAGAGAAGAGACGACGGGTGTCTCGTTCGGGGTTTGACTTGGCTGAATCACGCAAGTGAAGTGGAAGTGACGTTTGAGCGAACGAGTCGGCCGAGCCAAATCAAGCAGGGGTAATTCACATAATCCAGCCCGTTTCATGACGATCTACATGATATTCCAAGCAAACGTGGTATTGCGCGGGGTGCTGAGTAGTCTATGATATATTATATGGAGTGTGGGATACCTATTGTACCCTTGACTTGGAATCTGTTCAATATTTTTTAAAATGTTCACTGCATTGCAAGTTATTCCACATGATATTTGAATTGTAGTACAGGCATAAGCCAAAGCGTAACGAAATTCAAGATATTCAAAAAAATGTTGCGCGAGGGGAGTTGTCTATCACGCCATAGTGGATTTTGACAATCGTATATCTCGGAGTACATCAATATAGAGCCCACGAGCCATGAGGGATTCGTACTCTCAAATCACGGCGATTGTCAGTGTACGCACGCCATTCATTCATCACGTCATCCTCAACCATAGGCTAAGAGGACTACGCTTACATTGTATACTTGTATACAGTGTTTCACTTTGAACAACCCCGCAGGCTCGTCGGCTCGCTCGCTAGGACCACAGAAGTTGAACTAGTTTATTGCTCGCAAAACCCGTAATCCCCGCAATGATTGCGCAATTCGTGTTCTCGGTTTGATCGTGCCGAAATCGTTATATATTGGCAGTGTTAACCCGCCGCGGTACGAGAAAGATACGGAGAAAACATATCTGATCAAAAGAGGAAATACACACGTACACTTTCTCGAACTCAATCCTAAAATATGGCTCCCTCCCTCACTGAGACAGTAGGCCTTCGGGCCCCGCCTGTTGCGCTTCCACTGAAGTCGGACGGCGGCCACAACAAGGAGAACTTGATTGGATACAAGATTGAAAAGGAGGTTGAGATTAAGGGCACAGACAAGGTGCCTCCTGTATCCTATCCAGAATACCTGCCCGTTTGGGATAACGAAACAGAAAGGTATGTCTATACCCTGGCCCTAATGCGGCCCCGCATCCCCATGAATATCGTATCTAATAGATGTCCAGATATCCTCCTCTGCAGCACTTTGAGCACTATGACCACGGCAAAGATGCCGACGCCTCTTTCCCAGACCTGTTGCCTAAGGGCCAGGTCGAGGTCGACCAGCTCACTCCCTTCATTGGCTCTGAGATCCACGGCGTGCAACTAAGCCAACTCTCTGACAAGGGCAAGGATCAATTAGCCCTCTATGTTGCACAGCGACGAGTCGTCGGTATGTGACGGAAGATATCTCCTCAATCTCGATCCCTATCTTAAACATGAGTTTTAACGAATCTATACAGCCTTCCGCGACCAAGACTTCGCATCCCGCCCGATTCAAGAGGTTGTCGACTATGCCGGCTACTTTGGCCGACACCACATCCACCAGACCTCAGGGGCCCCGAAGGGCTTCCCAGAGATTCACCTTGTCTTCCGCGGTGCTGATGACCGTACTGGCGATAACTTCCTGAAGGAACGCACCAATACTATTACATGGCACTCGGATGTCACTTTCGAGAAGCAGCCCCCCGGCACGACTTTCTTGTATGTGCTCGACGGCCCCACCACAGGCGGTGATACTCTGTTCGCCGACATGGTCCAGGCTTATAAGCGCCTGTCGCCTGGCTTCCGGGAACGACTCCACGGATTGAAGGCCGTACACTCCGGCCTCGAACAGATTAATGCTAGTTTGAATGGCGGCGGTATTGCCCGCCGGGATCCTGTTACATCGGAGCACCCCATCGTCCGGACTCACCCGGTCACTGGCGAGAAGGCACTCTACGTGAACCCGCAGTGTATGTATGGAACACGTTTGATGAAAGATTTGGAAAGCTGACATGTCTCGTCCTTGTTGCATAGTCACCCGTTACATTGTTGGGTACAAGAAAGAGGAATCAGACCATCTCCTCAAGTTCCTGTACGACCACATCGCCTTGTCGCAGGACCTTCAGGCTCGTATTCGCTGGAAGGCTGGTACTGTCGTTGTCTGGGATGTAAGTCACAGCACCAACCTGCTCTTTCTTCAGTGTGAGAAAAGACGCTGACATTCGCAGAACCGTGTGGCTTGCCACTCCGCCGTTTTCGACTGGGAGGATGGCCAGCGCCGACACATCGCTCGTCTCACACCCCAGGCAGAGCCTCCCTTTGAGACGCCCTTTGATGGTTAGATGGGCGCTGGAAGCCTTGGAATTCAAAATAACACATAGCCACGATAATATCAAACCCAAATTGAGAAGAAAAGGAAAACAAGGAATAATTTAAGTATGGCGCTGGCATTATCAGCGTAGATCTGCTGCGTGCATGTCGTAGGCTTTCTTTATATCATACAAAAGTCCCCATAACTCAAGCTTTCTCGCGCCTGTAACGGCTCAAAAGCCCAACATGCCACTCGTTAAACCTCCTAGCAGAGAGCGGGAGCATCTCATTACTATTAGTCAACGCTTGCGACATTGCTTCAAATATCATGGATGGCAACTCCAACTCTTCCACCGACAAGGGCGACGGATTCCCAATTTCCGGATGGAGCAACTCATCCACATCGGGAGACTTTTGGTAGAATACCTTCATCGCTTGTTGAGCCATGATACTACATCCTGCGCTAGAATTGGAGTATCGCATGTCTGGATTGAAGACCCAAAGCTGCCAAGTACAACTATTGGTTAGCGGGAGTCGGCTATAGGTTTTGATTCTCTGCAATGCCTCAAATTCGGAGGAAATTGGAGTGAGATGGAGTACCACCTACCACGAGACCACTCTTCTGGCCGCAATGAACGACGAATCGCCGGGCGCTTTCTCTCTCGATCAATTCCAGCAACTGTGCAGCAACGATTGTTTCTGTTGGGTGGACCTCCCACTTCGCAACGTCTGCCTCACAGCTGGTATTCAGGGATACGCTGGCCTTCAACAGTCGCCATCCCTGGGCGATTGGATCTTCCATGCCGATTATGGCATTGCAGTTTGCGCAGTCGAGCGTTCGTTGTGTTGAGACTTCAATGTTCGGTTTTTGCTCTTCGTCATTGTCCTGAATTGCATTGCGTCAGCAAATTATAATTGTACCGGGAATTGAAACTATTGCGCCGGATAAAATACTCGGAAGTGAAGGGAAACGCATTGCATTTTCATATATAGATGTTGCCCACATCACATTACGCAAGGAGAATAATATAATGTAACTCTTGTAATCACGCCCGCTACACTGCTCAAATAGCCGGCGCTGAAAATAGAGAACACCTTGAGTCACAAAACAGGGAAAAGGCAGCTCACACAAGCCCAGTATCACAAACGCAAAGAGCGAAATCCATCTCCGGAGAGAGGATGACTACCCTTCTTGTTCGTGATCCTGTTCCTATGAGAGG
Source organism: Penicillium egyptiacum (assembly GCA_911456345.1). Lineage (NCBI taxonomy): Eukaryota > Fungi > Ascomycota > Eurotiomycetes > Eurotiales > Aspergillaceae > Penicillium > Penicillium egyptiacum. The sequence goes on from CAJVRC010000905.1 coordinate 611,866, forward strand.
ACCACCTTCACCTTGGATTGCAAGTACACGAAGTGCATTTCGTCCATCTTGGGCAATTGTATCGGAGGCCACCCCACCGAGAACTGGGTGGTCCCCTTCTAGTTTGCCCGGTTCCGGAGGGTAAAAAAGGATGGTGGGAATAAGAGAGGGGCGTAAAGATCTTACCTTTTTCAACCCTATGCAGTCTTTTTCAGCGACAAGGAAAGTGGCAACATCAACAAAAATCGTCCCAGAAATAGCCACAACGTGGCTATCCGCACCATATCCTTTGGTCTGTGCGGTTTGATCCTCCATCTCGAGCGCAGAGTCTTTCTCGTCTTTTTCGTGGCCTTCATGGGGGTCAGGTTTGTGACAATGCCAGAAATCCATCATTTCAGCCCAGTTGCCACTTGGAAGGTCTTTCCAGGTCCATCCCGAGGTAGGGCTTTCGCCTGTTCCCTGATTAACCGACTCGGATATTAACGAGCATTTGAGAAAAGCATGTTCACACTGTCGACAACGAATACGAGTCGAGGACGACATTTCCTCGGCCGTCCAGGGTGCAAATTCATCTATTAGTTCATCCCGAGACGCCAGCGCCTCTTCGTCGGGATCGACCTGCATGCGGAAAGAAAAATCATAGCTGGGATCGCCAGTGCCATTGGGGTCTGATTTTGACGCTGGCCCAGAGGTCGTTCTCAACGTGCGTCGAGACTCTTCACTAGCACGTGCTGGCAGTTTGATTGTTTCTGTGACATATTCAAATGGTTTTGATAGAGAGACTGTGACTGCTTTTCTTGATTCTGAAAGTTGGATATCTGGTCGGATTCCATCAAATTTTGCAGTCACGGGAAGTGACACGTAAAGGGTTATCTGGCGGATGTTTGGTAGAAATTCTGCGTGGAGATAGAGGGGTACATCGGCATCCTGCATTGTGGAAGTTGTGCACGCTCGAATGTATCCTAGGGATGGTGTTCGACGACTGGCGGTGTTTGACGCTCCGAGGTCAGGGAAAGGGTGAGTAACCGGGGTGACTATCTAGCAGTCACGCGGTCTCAAAAATTCTGACTGTCTACGGCGATGAGAAACATGTCGCTTTTCGACAAGTTGATGTTAATGGTGATCTCGATCTGATGTCGCCTGCCAGCGTTTCTCAATTGCAAACAGTGCAAACATTCAAGACATCAACATATGCACGTGACCGCATACATAATGGGGTAGTGAAGGCACGGTCGTCAATCAATATATTTTCTTCAATTATCCATTGAATCGTATGTAAATTTGAGCTGAGTGGAGTGAAAAATATATGAGAAATCCTACAGCTCGTATCCGACAAAGTTACCTCGCCAACGCTTGAACTCAGTCACAAATCGCACAGCAGCCTTCAAGAAAAAGCTATCGGAATCGCCCCAAGTCGAGGCCATTTCCTTCAGTGCTCGAGTGGTTTTGACAAAGTAGACATTGGATGAGAATTCACCATTGACAGCTTTCTCAGCAACCCATTCCCAGTCCTTTCCATTCAGATCATAATTCCGAATTTGGTCCATTCTGATCTCGGGGCGCAGTTGCGCCACGTAGATGCCGACACAGATTAACCACCATTGTCGAAGAAGATAAATTTGGAACTGTGGAGGTATGAAAGGCAGCACGACACGGACCGCGTGACTGGTTGCGAGGTCCAAAGCGAAGAACCAATCGTAATGCCCGGTCGAATCGCCTGCAGCTGTTCCAACTAGCAAGGCAGCTGCAAGCTCTTGGCTCTCCCGGAACTGTTCAATGGGATTCTCGATCTTCCATGCCTTCCAGTGGTTGAGAAGCGCGGCGTTGCGGCTAACAAAAAGGGTATCGACGTTATCGCTGCCGGGAGTGGGGAAGAGGCCATCTAAGTCCTCATCTTTCCGGACCAGGTCGAGAATTGCAAAGAGTGACTTTGATTCGTATGATGCCTTATTTTCCGAGTGTTTAGGGTCCTCCATGGACTTGTATATGTCATTGTGGCAGGTTGCTGCAAGGCCGAGTGCTTCCATTGCAATTTCACGACTGTCCATTTCAAAAGCGTACGCAAGATGGATCAACGGCAATCCGACTAGGCAGATGGTTAGCGCGTGCAAAGTGAAGTCAATCTTTCTTGAGAAGCGTGAAAACATACGAGAAGCCATTATAGAATCGAACATGGGCTCCTTGCCGGTAAACAGGTACTCGGCCACAACTTCCTTCCAGTCATAGCTGAGGCGGACCATTTCATCTTCAAAGAAATCCACAAACGCTCGATCAAAACTGCTTGCTGTTAGCAAAGAGTCCCGAGAGGAAGAAAGGCCGAGACAAGCCCAGCAACCCACCCTCGACATCCCAGGTGGCCTCGCCAGTCAAGAGTAGTGATTTCCGCCGGCGATTCCTTCCATTTAACTAGATCAGACACTTCCTCCTCATATATCCGGCCTAAAGTATCGGCGTCTGCGCCTTGCAGAAAGGAGGAGCTCAAGAGCTGCAAGCAAGTCAATGACATGGACCAATGACGAGGAATGCATTACATAGGAAGCTATTGTTGCTAAGGAAATGCAAATAGCTCACATGTATTAACTGGTTAGGGAAGTTCCGACAGTCGAACAGCGAGTTCTCAACATGGTTCAATTTCAGTAGGTGCTTGAAGGCCCGGGCCGGCTTGTCTTGAGCTGTCTCAGTTTCATGGACGTGGACCGGGGGCAAATCAATCGCCTGCGCGGGCGAGGACGAAAACAAGCCAAGCGAAGGCAATGATGGCCACCGAACAGTAAACATCGTGGCGATGAGTAAGGCCGTGTGTAGGCGTTTGGATGAATTGTTGGGAAATCGTCACGTGAAGCAGAAGTTGATATCCATGGATGACGTAGGAAATTCCAGGTTATCAATCTAGTCATGTGACATGATAACCTAATTAATTTAGTTGGAAGCGCACAACTTCCAACTGCTATTCAACTTGCTTCAGAAATATACCAATATAGAAACCACCCTTCTGATGGAAAGCAACGACTAGGGTAGACAAATATTTTGAGTATAAGCCAGAAGCATGTATTAAAGGCTGCCGAAATTTCAAATATGAACACTTGGTATCGTATTGCGACGTCCGACATACTTTCCCTAGATGTTGACAGAGCTGCCTGGATGGCGAGGAAGTTCATTTAAATTTCAGGTCTTGCACCATCAAGTTATATCATGTGTAATATATCCTGGCCATCTGCAAGTCTAATCCTTATGCTGTTCAACAACTGGAATCGGCTGCTCTGGCTGAGCATCAACCTCTCCATTGAAGACTTCCACTTGGATACGGGGCCCGACGAAATTCTTGCGTCCATCTACAAACCACTGGATGACGGAAATAACAAAGACAATACCAAATGCCGCAACACAGTAATCTGTCACATCTAATTAGCTTTGTGCTTTGTCATCATAAAGAAGGAAAGCCAACTCACTCATGTTACTACCAGTGGCAGGTAGCTCCGGGGGGAAGAGGAAAAGGACCGTAGTCAGGGCAATGTACATCAATGAGACCTGAGAAGTTTTGAGTCAGTAATGATTTCAGCGAAACCCCGGGGAGAAATATCATACGACGTTGACGGTCCAGCCAAAGATTTCTGGCAGGTTGAATGAGCGCTCTGGTAGCATTCTTCTTCCTCGACAGCAGTTCACTGCAATAGGCATTCCATATGAGATGCCGAGCAGCACCACTGATGCCGAAACAATAGCACTGAAAGCGCTTGAAGACGTTAGCAATATCCAGGATGAAGTGTTATGCACGTGCTTACCTGGATGAGCCCAAGAAGATACAACCGAAGATAGTCACGAGAGCCAGATTGAGATAAAGCGAGTTCAAGGGGACATTTAGCGTGGGGTGAACACGAGAGAAGAAGGGAGACGCAGGGAGACCGCCATCGCTATCTACTATCAGTATAATGGCCAATTTTCAAACATGAAATGCCCATGATAACGTACCGTGCGAAAGCATAGACCATGCGACTGCTAGTTGTCATAATGGCGGTTGCAGCGAATAGAGCGCAGACAAGGGGGAAGCTTGGGATGGTGTCAGTACAACAAGGAATCAACAGGAGAGCAGTGAGCCTACATCAAGAGACAGATAGCGCCTGCATTGCTCGAAGTAGCATTCTTCAAGATTGCAAGGAGCGGAGTTGCCGCGGAATCAATAATTTTGTCAATATCGCCAGCCACAAAGAGCAGTACAACAAGGAAGATTGCTCCAGTGACGGTACCGATACCGACACAGGCAATCATGATCTTGGGTCCCTCAACCGAGGGGTTGGGGATTTCTGTAGTCCATTAGCCTCCGATTCATGGTTAAGTGCAAACTTTGGAAGTTACCTTCAATCATGTGTGCGACACCATCAAAGCCAGTGACACCAAGACCACCTTGCAAAAGCTGTGAATATGTTAGATATGCTCATGAATTTTCGCATTAGACGACATACCCCGAGCAACCACGCAACTCCGTCAGGCCCTACAAGAGTCAGTTCAAGAAACATGAACAATGATAGAGAAAACTTACATCCTGTTTTATTGATGAAATCGGTGAAGACAAATCTGTTTCGTCGTCAGTCTTTTACTTCTAGGGAATTGTGGACCAGGCAAGACGTACTCTCCGGAGTTATAATTTGGCGAAGCACATGAGAGTACGGTGATGCAAATGACGGCAAACCCTGTCAGAGACCAGATGACTGTGGGAATCAGTAGAAGATCTCGAACAGTTCGGCATAGGGTATCTTACAAGCGCCCTTGGTGACATAAGGCATAATGTTGTTCATGAAGGCGTTGATGAGGAAGGCAACGATGTTGTACCCGAAGTAGATCAGGAATTGGTGCCAGCGCTGGGGGTTGTAGCTCTGGATCTCAAAGTCAGTCAAATATATCAGTATTGTAGCCCAGAATAACCTACTGGGTTCATGAGAGAGATCACACCCTGGATAAGCTCACTGCCCAAAAGACCAGCTGTTGCGACCAGCGCAACCCAGCCAGAGCAGTTGATCCAGCCCGTAATCCAGGAAAGAATCGGCATCCATTTACTCCATGAAGTCACAGCGACCCAATGATATTGGCCTCCGGCAGTAGGGTATGCAGAAAGAAACTCGGCTAGGGAAGTGGCCATGCATAAATTACAGATTCCTGCCGTAATAAGACCTATTGAGGTTCATATCAGCTCTAGACCGTGAGAATTAGACAGAGCCGAGCGGATGCATACCCCAGACAATACTAACGCTGCCTCCTGAGGGCAAACTGAGCCCCAAACTTGCCGACAGAGCGGTCCATGACTATCCAGTGTCAATTGTCGATTCTTATGGAATTTGGTATGCTGCCAGTCGCATCACATACATTTAGAATGGCAAAAGCAAGACCCAGCATTGAGCTTCAAGAACGAACACAGAGGTCAGCACAATCCAGGAATGCGATTCAATTGTAGCACATACATCAGCGAGAAATTTCGCTTCAGCTCAGACTTATGGCCCATCTGGGCCAGCTGAGCATCGTCGCTATTGTATTCTTCTTTGTCCATGGCGAGGATGTACCACAGGCAACAAGTGATGAAAAGAAAAAGATCAGGCAAGGACGAACAGGGGTCTTAAACAGGCCCCGAATAGAACAACATGACGACAGATTTTCGAATATCAATTCCTATTCCCAATCTACAGCGTTCTCCACTGCCGTTGGCTCCCCGCGGGGGAATAATAGAGCGAGTCCACGGGTATGGAGAAGTGTTATGTAAAGATTTGGGGTATAAGAAATCGGGACTGAGGGATGCGATAAGCAGCCGTGTCTGTGACTGGTCCGGCGGACCGAGAGCGGCGACTTCAACCAGTTACAAGCTGCGAGATCATCGCACCAAGTCCCTTGGATAGTCGCGGACCGACGATCCATGGCCTGTGGCGGCAGCCCCAGTGCTTATGCCTTAATCGACATATCATTGGCCAACTCCAGACCCATAGGGCCGACTAGCGGGAAGGAATGTAAACTCCAGGGCTGGGGGAAGTGGACGATCTTTGGAGACGGATAAATGCGAAAATATACGCATGCTGAATGAAGATATACTGTTCCGAGGACGTGGCCAGCAGCCTTGGCTTTACTGCTTTTGTGGCCTTGTACGGCATTTATCCCTGTTTCGGTGAATTGGGCCGAGATGTTCAGGGAAGCGAGTCTATGTGGAGCGGTGGGCCGCAAATCTTCCAAGGTTGCTATCTCTGGAGACAAATACTCCTATGTAAAAAGATCTCTTGCCTTCACCAGGTGGACTCCTTTTCACAGCGTGGGATGCTCTTTCGTATCCGCCATATATTGGATCGTCTATCAGTACCCGTAGAGGCAAAGCGTGGAGTGTTCCAGGTTTGGTCTTTACCTTATTCTACCGAGCATACCGTCTCCGATAACTGGGTATCTGTAATGTTGCTCTCCAACGCCATATACATTGTTCCCTAGGGGTGTTTCAGATCACTCCACTCAGAACTCACACAGTGAAACACAGATATCAAGCCAGGATGTCCTTTTCTGGGAGGCGACGCTGAGAAAGAAAAGGAAAGAAAGAAAACATAGCAAGATTCCCAGGAGAATCGAAGAGTACATTTACATAAAACAAAGAAAATCGAATTTGCCATTGATCGGCCACCCACTTTTATTGTCCCTATGTAGGATTCATAGAGTACATACATTGTTCACCTGACCCCAAACCATATGTCGACATCCATTGAAAGTGAAATTCTCAAATTCACCAACGTTTCATTGTGCTAATGGCGGCGTATGGCTTGTTTCAGCCAACACAGCCAGTTGAACGGCCCCAAGAGGCCCGTCCTGACCCACTGCTTCTCCTCCAGCCCCCATGTCCATCACTAGCAAGTTTCACTCCTTGCATCCAGGGCGATAGAGCCACACATGACTACTCATCTCGACCCTCAGCATACAGCAGGATCCAACCCCCAATGCACTCATTTCGAACATGCTCAATCATCTCGGCCTCAGTCCACACACAAAAGGCGCGGCGGAAGATCTCGAACGAGCGCTCATACTTGTCGAGGGCAGGGCTAAGCCTCATCATCTCCAAATGACTGTCGGAAATTGCGTCGGTCTTGGGGTGCGTGAGCATGGCAGTGCAACCACGGCACGTGTAAAGAGTCTTGCGCGTATTGTCTCGATTGACGACAGGCACCCGACAGGCAACCTCATGGTGGTGAGCGTGCCGATTGTAATTTCCCAACGACACGAGCAAACGCATTTTGACAGAGGGGAGGGAATTCAGGGGAGCAGCGCGATAGATGTCGTGTTGGTTTTCGATCACAAATTCCTCGTCGTCGGAAGCACGATCCTCTTCATCTTCATCAGTACCCGGCGGGTTGCCCTCCGCAGCACGCTTAATGGCCTTGCGGGAGCCGTACAGCTCCAGGGCTTTGGTCAGCGCCAATTTGATAGGAACAACCCAGGCGCCAAGGTCCCCCAAATCAAAGTTCTTCTTGCTCAGCCGCGGCAGGTAGATGGTTTGAGTATTGATGACGTCTGGTAGATCAAGGCCAAAGATTAAGGCTGCCTGTTCCACGGGGAGACACCAGTATGCATGGCTGTCGTGGATGCATGGGTGGCAGATACGCTCCATCGTGGGAAGGTAGAGTTGAACAGACGACTTGCCGCATGCAACGCACTTTTCACGGATGATGGCCTCTTTAAGCTCAAGAATGCTCCAGTTCTCGTGGATTTGTGTCTGTTTGAGAATTTTCGGCATGCCGGGGGCCCACTGCCTCAGAAAGGACACCGGGCTTTGCTGCACAAAGTGATTGGCGATGCGGTTGACGTATGACAGGCTTATAGCACTGGGAATGTCCAATTTGTTGACAATCATGTCCACGACTTCGTGTGGGAGACATTTCATATCCCCCAAGTCCTCGATGGGGTTCTCCTTGGATACTATGGGCACCGGCACAGGCCTCACCTCGATATCAACGATTCCAGTTTCCAGGGAATTGGGGCTCTTCGCAAGGATTTTTAGCAGCTTGGCAGGCTCCCGGCTGTTGGCAAAAGCCCGTCCCCAGGACAACTGCTCCGGGTTTAGCTTGAAATCCATTCGGGACGACATGGGAATCAGAAGAATTGAATTTGAATTTGTTCAAGAGAAGGCAAAAAGAGAGGCCACTGTTTGGAGAAACACGGTCAACCAATGGAAGTCTCCTATCAGTGTTATGTCAGTGGATGAGGTGGTAAACACTGTGCATGTCACCTAGGTAACACAAACCTTCGGATTGAGAAGGATGGAAACTTGATGGGAAGGGATTGAGAGGGAAGGAAGATGTGAAGAGAAAAGGTGACAAGAAGAGGTGACAGGAAAAAAGAGACACAAACTCCTCAATTTATGGGGAAGGGCGAATTGGAAAGCGCGCGACTGTGGCCTGGCATGGCAAACGCGATCCCAAAGCGCAGGTGTGAAGTGGTACTTTGCTATGTTTATTTATGATATACTGTATTGTTTAAGGGCGAGCCTTCCGGGGAGCTCGTGGACAAGACCGAGCCAGAGGTCATTCTGCACCATTGCGCCTTTTATATGCGCTACCACTCTTATGTGATTGAGTATATCCGGATTGTGTGTCCGCAGATACTGGCTCATGGAATGCTGCGACTTGATCTAGAGTCCACATACAAAGAGGGGGAGGAAGGCTTAAGGAAGATACTCTATCCGAACTTTTGCAATTTCTATTGAGGTGCCGTTCTACGAATAGGCTTAGAGAATCTAGTTCTTTGTGTTTCCTGAAGTAGCGGGCGCTAGGGATGCTGAATGTTACCTTGAGACTGCTATAAGGCGAGAGACGGGGTCTTATTTGTCTCGCTCAAAGTGAGTACACTGGGAAGTTAAGTCTAGAATAAATCTACTGTTTCTAATAATGAATAACTACAACCTGCCAGAGCTCCAAAAAGGGCCGAAATCGAAAGCTAGCCAGAATTCTTATTAAAAAGAGATATCCTGAGTAGTAATACAAGGAAGCTAATCTCAGCTGCAGTGTATGCAACTAATATCTTTCAAAATGTCCCAGAATGTCCCAATTCTCACACCTCGTCGTTGTCATTAGAAACAATGTCAAGTCGTAGCATTCGTATGCCAGTGCATGAGTGCCCGGGAAGAAAGTAATCATGCGTAGATCAGCATACAAATGCTCGACTCATGGGCTGTGTGGTACGATGGTGGGTGTCAGAGGGAGCATAATCTGATCCACGCGAGTGGTTTGGTTTCGACAGACGATGAGAAGGACCCGTGGACGAGGATGTGACTCCGACAGTGACAAGGAAGATGGCGTGAGGTCAAATAGATTAAGTTCTAAGTTTTGGAAATGCCTGGAGAGACCCATGGTACTGTTCGTGGACGCGCGGGTAGTGATGGCTCAATATCAATGGTGAACCTTAATTTGATTTCCAACTGTGACGTGACAGGAGCGAACAACCTTCAAATTGCCGATATTTATCTAGTCTGGCGCCACCATGGACCTACGTGCGCTGATGGCACAGAAGGCTAAGGATGTAGTAATAGCAGAGACAAGAATCAGAAATGTACAGATAAACAATAGGTATATCAAACCGCATAGTAGATACAAAGGCCGCATGGTCGGCCAGCTGAGCAGTACCGGCATGTTAAAATATACGGACAGTGCCAGAGTTTCTATTCAACCTCCTCCATGGGGTTGATCAAGTGATCAGTCCGAACAACGTAATCATCCTCATCTTCATCCTCTTTGGAATTGGCACTATATGCCAAATCCTCATCGTCACCATCGACAGATCCATCAGATTCCGCACCGGTGCGGGACTTTCCCTTCTTGCTGACGCTCTTTCCTTTGCCTTTGCTGCTGCTTGTTGACTGGCCGCTGGTGCTGCGCACAGGGTTTCCTGGCCATTTGTTCAGGCCTCTGATACGACCGTGAATACCCCCGGGCGTGGGGCTATCACCGTTCGCGACAGGTGCCTCTTCTGGTATGGCCGAGCCCCCCAGGCTGAATGCCTCCATTGCCTCTGCGATTGTCTGTGGCGCGGCTGCGGCGGGGTCTTGCTTTGACTTGTCCACTGCTTCGAATGTTTGGCGGATGCGCTCGAAGTGCTCGAGTTCCTTGGCACTGTAGGGGTCAGTATCATGGTATGTCACCAGGACACAAGGGGTGGGGTAGAATGGCGGGGTGGACTAGACACATACCTGACACTTGGTACAAGCTCTACTTGAGCAGACAGGAAATCCTCCTCGGTTACCATGACATTCACATCCTCCTTTGTGGCGAGGTGATCAAAGAACCAAGCAGTGCTGACGGGACCATTTGGCAGGGTCTTGATCTTCTCGTCGACCGCAGTGGCCTTTCGAGTGATAGCTTTTAGCATGGCATCAGAGCAGAGTGCATACAGATCAGCACCAGTATAAGTCAAAGGAAGTTGTTCCGCAACGCGGTCAAGTGAGACGTCGGGGTGGAGAGCGAACTTCCGCGTCAGAGCCTCAAGGATAGTCGCTTGCTTCCTATGTGTATCTGACACGCCCAGGTAGAGCATCTTGTCGAAGCGACCGGGGCGGAGTAGTGCAGTGTCAAGCAGATCGGGACGGTTAGTCGCACCGATGACAAAAACTCCACCGCTGTTCTCCTCGCCGCCGTTCATTCCATCGAGCTCTGCGAGCAGCTGACTAACGATACGGTCCATAACACCACCACTGTCTCCCTGGTTACCACGCTTGGGGGCAACAGAATCCAGCTCATCAAAGAACACAACGCAGGGACGAGCATCCCGAGCGCGCTGGAATACCCGGCGCACGTTTGCCTCGGATTCACCAATGTACATGTTAAGCAGTTCAGGGCCCTTGACGGAGAAGAAGTTGAGTGAGAACTCGGTGGCAATGGCCTTGGCAAGAAGGGTCTTGCCGGTGCCAGGTGGGCCATAGAACAAGATACCACTGCGCTTCTTCATGCCCTTGGCGAAGAGCTCGGGCCTTTCGAGCGGCAGCTGAATGGTCTCGACCAAGGCATCCTTAACATTGGTCAATCCACCAACGTCATCCCAGCCAACATTTGGAATCTTAGGTGCACCGATCGAATCGGCAAAGTTCTTCCGCGCAGCTTCTACGGCAGCGTCAAAGTCTGCCTTGGTGACACCTCGTGCACCGTCGCCTCCTGCCAGCAGGACGTCCCTGACGAAGACCTCCGAGCCGGAAAGCTTCTTGCTGGCCTCGGCCAGACTTTCGAGGCGAGCTGTTCTCGCTCCAGCAGCTCGTTCCACGACGTCAACCAGATCTCCTGCAACAAGAGCCGCGGTCTTCAGAGCAATGCTGCCCAGTTCCACGTCCGCAGACAGTCTGATACTGCGCTCTGCGACGGCATTTTGCAGAATGCCTTCACGCTCTTTCTCCTCCGGGGCACCCATCTCGAACTCATGGGTGATGAGGCTGCGGATACCTTCGGGGATAGTTTCCACATCAGTGGTGGTGGCAATGACAACTCTGGCATCGTTCAGGATATCGCTCATTGCCGTGACAATGCGATCAGCGGTTAGAACCTCGATATGCCTGATCAGAAGTGCGGTGCAGTTTGCTCCGCAGTGGAAAGCCCGTTCTGCTCGGGCTTTGAGATATGCCTCGGTCTTAACATCGCCACCATTCGCGCCGCCTTCCGTCAAGATATCGTACGCATCGATGGGGAATGTGTGGAGGCCGATATCCGAGCACGCTCGAGTTGCGATGGTCGCCTTGCCGATATGTCTTTGCTGGGATCTGAGGAGGATGAAGACGGGCTTCATTCCCAGCTGAATAGCCCGCGGGCTTGTGGCAGCAGACATCAGATCACGAATTCGCTGCTGCAATGAAGGGATAAAGGGCTGAGGTGGATCGGCAACAATTCCATGAGGGGTTGGGGCATCATGGACGCTCTTTGGGACCGTCTTGACGCCCAGCCAATACTCCCAGCCGTTGCCCAATACGCCCGGAACTCGGCTCACATCGCTTCCAGCCTGTACCATGCGCGTAGTCGCCGGGTCAAGTACAGCGACTCCACCCCACTGATCTTCGCCTGTCTCCTCCACCTCCTCTACAGTGGTCGGGGCTACCTGCCCGACGCGGAACCAAGCGACGCCGATTTTGCGGGCTCCGGCATTATTTGCATTGGCTCCTTGGCTCAGCCGGATAGTAATGTCTTCCTCCTGACTGGCACTGTCACCACCAGCGGTCCCAGAGAACACCGCTCTGCCGAGTCCTTCGTCCACGCTAATTCCGACCAAATCACCACTTTTAAGGATACGCCGGCGTGACTCAAAATACTGCTTCAATCCTGCAAATAGCGCCGGTTGAAGGACCCGATCCATTGAGAGGGGAGTGGAAACCTTGAGCAATGTAACCTCTTTCGCCAAAGGAGGGTTTTTAGCAGCAGTGTTCTTCATGTGTTGCAAAATACCAGGTTTGGAGGACCCATTAGGAGTAGCGAAGGTCATAGGAGAGATCCGCAGGTACTTAGGGTTTTCAATGTTACCAAGAAGCAACGGGGGAACGAAAACCGAAGGGGTCAAGCGGTTGGGTGGACGTTGCGAAATACTGGGCCGGCGTTCACCTGAGTGGTTAATGGCATACCGCGGCTTGGAGGACGGAAGACCCGAAAGACCAAAAATCTTAACTGGGCGCCAATCGCCTGAGTCTTCAGGAGAGTCGTTGAAACTTCCAAATTTGAGCGAGGCGAACATGTTTAGTTGGGGCTCCTCGGCGGCTTCGATTCTGACCCAATCGCCGGAGAAGCATCCAATCTTGGCGAGGGTGCTGATATCTACAAAGACAAAGGAGTCGACGTCTTCATCATCACGAGGCCGGGGGTGCAGCATTTCATTTGGGACTTGTTGCAGGAGACCTTCCACCTTGAAGGTCTTTCCTCCGCCCCGGCCAGGGCGCATGGTGGCCGATGTGAAATTCGATGCCACAGACCCGGGGGTATGGATACCATCTGGTCGTCGACCGCCGGCTCTAGGAGTCGCTGAAGTCAAGGAAGACATCATCCCCGATGGTGCCTGTGGCAGTTCAGGCGCACTAAGAGAAATCATATCTTCCAGAGAATCATCCGAGGAGTCACTCATGGACCCTGCCGAGCCCTCTGTTTCTGACTCCTCGGCAGCTGATGTTACTTCCATTTCTGTCCCACTTTCGCCAGGTTTATCTTCGGCTGCAGAATAGAATTGTTCGTTGGAAGTGTCGTCAGCTTCGTCCTCGGCCACTTGCTTCAGAAGCGCAGACCTCGAAGGCACAGTTTGTTGAGCGCGGAGTCCTTGAGGGCGAGCCTGGACAAGCACGATCTTTGTCGTCGACATGAGCAAGCCTTGAGAAACGGGCTCGCAGAATGAGATCCGCGCAGGGGGTGGGGGCGCATAAGTTATGGGATGAGAAGGGAGTGGAAGGGGCAGCACGTCTCCGGTATGCACAATGTGCTGAGCTCCCAATGCTTCACGAACTGCTGCAGTGAGACGTTGTTCAGCATCGGCTGCAGCCCTTTTCGAATACTTCTTGGCTTCTACCGACTTCCCCGCCTTCCCCCAGAGTCCATTCGGCCCCTGCGCATTCGTGAATCCACCTCCGAACTTGCTCTGAACATCGTCGTGATTGCGGAGGAGGTGTCGCTCAACGGTCACAAAGATTGTATCGAGGTGAATCGGGGCGACATCCAGGATCCGAATCTCTACGGAACGGTGTGCCTGTAGGGAGTTGCGTGACGAGTCAACTTTCCCCAAAGCCTGGAGGAAAGGCTGGAGTGAGTCTGCTGATTCAGGAAACAGCACTGTCGAGTTTGACATTGGAACTGGCGATCTCTCTGTGGGCTGAATGCGCACTGGGAGTATCGTCCAGGCCTGATCTTCCACGGAGGTATAAGTCGGCGTATGTGGGGCAATTGCAACATAGAGCACTCCATCGTCGGAAGTCGTGACATCTGATCAGAAGAAGAAGAGTCGTTAACATTCTTATTAGGAACAATTGAGGGGGCTTCACGCTCACCTTGGAGGGCCTGCTGCTGGAAGAGGTCATTCGCTAGATCCTCGGATAATATACCGACCTTCCCGCGCAGCTGGGGATCCAGCGCCAAACGTGCTGCGATGGGTGCCTTATTGTTCAATCGGCGCTTTCCGGCTCTTCTTCTCCGTTGTCGGGGCTGCTGGGAGCTCTGCCCATACTGTTCGAAGTCCATGGCTGTGCGGTGTCTTATCTGGTTGCCGTCGGCAAACGAAGCGGGGGAGATAGGAGAAGATGTGAACGGAATGCAATCACCAAGTCATCGGTTTAACAAGCGCCCATGAGAAGAGGTCCTACAGAATCTCACTCCAGTTTTAGCGAACTAATGAGGGGAGAATATGAGGTTCGCCGGATCCAGAATCCGGGGGAAATCAACACGGGCATCTCGGCACCGCCCGCCATTCTGCCATATCCCGAAGCCGAGGTCCAATCGGTCGGGGAGTTTGCATGGTTAGAGAGGACATCATATATACATTGTGTATAATTTGCTGCACTTTTGTTAAATCGGCAAGATTGGCCCCAATATTACTCAAGAGTGTATAGCTTTCTGTCCCAGTCACAGTCGCAAGCGTGCTCTAACATTATTGGCTCTTGTCTGCTTGTGATAGTCTGAAGAACGAAAGCTTCCCCAGTTCCAAATAGCTGACATCATTCGGGGTAGAATCTAATTGACTCCGAGATCTTAACTAATGTGAACGAGCAGATGAGTTTATGTTTGGGAGCTTATTTTATTTTTCTGTTGTTGGAACAACCTTGGCTAAGTTAAGTTCTTTAGCTGGATATATATTTGTCGCCATGGCCAAGGCAGACTCATTCGTAGTACTACGGGGTTTTTCTTAGCTCGACATTATTAGCAGATGACTAGAGAAAGTATTAACTAGGCAATTGCGTATCAAGTTAATAATATCGTAGCCTGGAATAGTCAGGCTGGTGACGGGTGACCGCGCCACAGGTGATATTCCGGGAAGCAAAAATGCTGTTGACTGATTGATTTCCCCGGATGGCTTGCCAGGGGAATAAGCTTCCATACCAATCCCAATGGCCTAGAGCCATTGCAAAGTGTGGTCAGTATAACGTAATTGTAGAGCCATGAATGTTTTTGGCATATCAATGAACTGCATAAGATTCCAATACGGTTGGCCTTGTGGATATGACAACTGTTGATTTCAGGTAGAGTGTTGTAAAGCAAAAATCATTACAATCTCCTCGCCCAAGCCATACATCGTACTCTTTGGGAAGCTGGTCCTTTTTGACGGATTGACAGGTGGGCTGTGTATGGGGGGAAGAGGAGTCAGACAAGGGCAGAGCAGAGGGGTTGATACGAGCGGTGAGTCTGGCCCGTCTGATCAGCACAGCATCATAGGAAGAAAGCTGTTTCCAACGGGCATGTTTTCGTCCGACAGACGCTGGCTGAGCAGGAACAACATTGGACTTATGATTGGGTCGGGCAAGTACGACAAGCGGTGACAGGGGAGGCTCAAGTGCGCATGTGCAGCTCGTATTTGTGAAATCAATGAACCAGCCAGCACTATTGGTCAAGAACAAATCCTTGAGTGAGCTGGCAAAATTGCCCTAAAAAATAGTCGACGGTGTTCACATTTCGTTGGCTGTTGTGGCACCGTTTTGTTTGCTGATCAATTGGGGGCCAAGAAAGACCCTGGGTGTTGGGTGCCAATAAGCGTGACCCTGGTGATTTTCACTGCCCAGATTTTTCCATGGCATGATCCTAGTAATAGGTGACGTAGGCATAGATGAAAATTAAACTGCTGACTCCGGCTTTTACAGTTGCCCTAGAAAATTTGGGAAAAAAACACCCTCAGAAACTTCTGGGATTGAGGACGCGTATGGAAGTGAAATAAAAATGCTGCCTGGGCAGCCGTGAGGCTCTTTTCGAACGGAATTCTGATCTTTCCGGGTCCCGAATTTCCATTTTAAGAATCCAGTGGAACTAGTGGAGATAGTGGAGAAACGGTACAAATACCCGCTGGGGACCACGCGGGAGCCACCTACAAGGCTGTGTTCTTTAATTACCGTTATGTGATTACAATACAACCGCTTTCCAACACCAATCATAACTCGCAGAATGTGCTCAGCCTTCGCATTCTATACCATTTTGGTGTTAGCGTATTCGTCTATCAGGCAGACATCCAACACGCCATGAGCCTCCGGTCCCTTCTCTTCTTTGATCCGCTTATTCCCCCATCATTCTGTGTTCGGGCTTATTCTTCATTTTCAATCCTATTTTGTTCTGCTCTTCATCGCTGCCTTCAGTCTCAGGATTCTACAGATTTCGTATTTAGTGGGCCTCACCGCTTGGAAACCCATCTTGGACGTTATATCTCAGAATTGGAATTTCATCAGCGCTTTGAATCCGGGGAATTCATTTCATCTTCGGATATCAACATCGTTGATTAAAAGCCATTTGAGCTGGTGTTCTTGATCCTCTCTATCTCGAACTCCGCTTGGGAGTTTTCCGACCCCAGCGACACGTTGGATTAGGAGTGCATGTTCATCCAGAGACTATCAGACAATCGCTATCGCGATAGATCTTCAGGGCCTCATAGTGGTTCAACTGTGTCGATTTAGTTCAGTCTTGGTCGATATCCAAGAGAAGCACTGTTGTTATATACTAAAGAACGGAGATAATCCGCATCAAATTGAGGCTTGCATCTCTGACTCGACTGTACGTCACTTCTCGAATCATCTGGACAACTCTCTGGTGAGTCATGGGATGGGCCAATCAGCCGCAATCTAACGTTCCTTTCCTGTCCGAACAGATATGCTAACTTCCGGTCGACACAGTACTACGCCCAATAATGTCTGCCATACAGACTGAGCCATCGCGGGCGCACCCGCGTCGTCGGCCTGTCTTAAACACCGCCCTTCCCACACCGTCGAGCGACTCGCCTGACTCGAAAAAGCCTTTGAAGAAAGGAGAGACTTTCCATACCCCCACTTCTCCTCCATCGAGTGATCGCGACCCTGTCTTGAACTTCCGCTCCCTACCTCAACGCTCGCCAACATCGTTAGAAGCCATCGCTGTTGCTGAAGAGCGCATGACTTCCATCCTAGGCCGTTTGACTCTCGAATCTACCGAAGACCAGAGCTCGCAGGTCGCTGGAGGTGAGAATCCTCAGGATAGTGGGTTAGGGCGCAGTAACTCCAAGTCTATGTCTAACTCGCCGCCTTCCTCGAATGAAGAGGGTCGCAGCAGTCCCATCCCAATAGACGAGAAAAACGCCTGCCAACAGCATAGCCACGAGTCAGACAGTGGACTGGGAACCTCTGTTAGTAGCGAAGAGGGGCTCGCTGACTCGCAAAATAAAGGTGGGTGTCACATGCACAGGAATGCATTGTTTGCTCTTTGTTCCCTATTGTTTCCTATTTGAGTCCTAACAATCAATAGTGAAAGATGGTATTCATGACAATCAATCTGCCATTACAAGCTCTATTTCGGCCTTTGATTCTGGCTCATCGCCAAAACGTCAATTGGGCCCAGCCGCCTGCAAACAGATTGAACGTTTTGTGCTTGTTCCTATTTTGAAAGAGCCCCGCTTGAAACCATTCCATCCATTGGTCCGAAGTGTCCCCCAGCGCATTATCAATAAGCAGATTGTGTGTTTGCGTGACCTCGAGAAAACCCTATTGTGGTTGGCGCCGGTAAGTCAATGCATTGTTCTATTCAATAGGTCTATGGAGTTCTGGTTAGCTTATTCTTATTCTTTTTTACTCTATTTAAAGAACTCCGCCACTTCTCGGAATTCATATCTCAACTTCTGCGAGTTTACAATCCAGTGCTTGCATACTTCGGCTTCGCACCTCAACGATCGTGATCAACGACTACCGGCCGATCGACCATACACTAACGGATACTTCCTTGACCTTGTTTCACAGGTTCGACGATACGCAGCAATGGTTCGTGCTGAACGTGAGCGAGTCCAGGCGACTCAGGGCTCCGAGTCTAACAAGGAGTCTGAATCTGCTATGTATGTGATCCCATTTTATTTGTACAGCGGAGCCTAACCAATTCAATAGCATCCCCCAGGCTACTCTGGCAGGTGGTCTATCCCAGAACGGGAAGTCTGCTGAACTTGTAATCATGCAAGACGGAAAGCAAATTTCCATGGCCACTGGAAAGCCCTACGAGGCGGATGTTCCTGGTGCTGCCAAGCGTACTATCAACCTCGATGATGCGGTCGACGAGGGCGTTGAGCGCTCTATGGCCCGCCGCAAGAAGGATGCTCCTCCCATGAACATCAATCAAAAGTGCGCCGACTGCGACAAGGTCTTTAAACGCCCTTGTGACTTGACGTAAGTTGTCCTATTCATTGAATCGAAGCATCAGAATTGAAATGCTAATCCATTCACAGGAAGCACGAGAAGACACACACTCGCCCCTGGAAGTGCGAGTACACAGACTGCAATTACCACACCAAAGGTTGGCCCACCGAGAAAGAACGTGATCGCCACATGAACGACAGGCACTCGGCCAAGCCCACCCTTTTCAAGTGTCAATTCCACAAGTGCCCCTATGCTTCGAAGCGTGCCAGCAACTGCAAGCAGCATATGGAAAAATCCCATGGATGGGTTTACGTTCGATCCAAGAACAACGGCCGCAATGGCAGTAAGCGAGGCTCCTCTGCCCAGGACACTCCTCAGACTCCCAGCGTGTCAACTCCTGCTTCGAAGACAACGGACTTCGCCTCTCCAATCCCTGGCCCCAGTCCTTCTCCTAGCGACCAGACCTACAACTGGCCGGAGAATCCCCAGTTCAACTTTGCTGACCCTCCTTCGCTTGCCCATGGGGCGGATTTCCCCCTATTCGGAGAAACGTCACCCTATCTGATGACCGATATTAACTCGTTCCCAACCACGGTGAACCTGAGCGGCTTCCAAAGTCAATTTGAAGCTGGTGACCCGAATGGCTTGATCCCGGCCCTGGAAATGCACCGCCAGTCCATGAACTCCATGTCTATCCCATCTGCTGAATCAGTTCCCGACTTGATGGGACCTGTGTCCTTTGACGGATCCCCGCTCACCGGCACTGAAAGCATCAACTTCGACCTGGATTGGAGCAACCTGGACTATCCAGCCAACGAGGACTACAGTGCGATGGCTGCGCAGCTCCCCCAGGGTCATTCCCTCGAGGTGATGAAGGGTTATTCGAATGACTACGAGCAAATGAACCTCAATCACTATCCCTACGATGCCTCTGGAAAGCCCTCCGGCCTCTCTCCTGGTGCACAGGGCAATGCCATGTTGTACTCACCGGACTCTTGCAATGTCGGTGACACTCTTTCTGAGCGCTACGAATATGGACTCCAGGCCCAGGCTGGTAACGATTTCACCCTTTACAACCAGAGCGCTCAGATTGGTCGCGGTGCTCATCCCATGATGCAAACTCCCAGCGACCACTCAGCTCAATACAATCAGCCTCAGCAGATGTTCCCCTCTCTTGAGCAGGAGCGCGCTCTGCAGAGCATGCAGCCCTGGAATGGCCAGCAGCCCCAGGGGCATTACCTGCCTCGCGACATGGAGCTGGAATTCATGAAGTGAGATGGTGGGATTCCTAGGTCTTCGCAAATACTCTTCTCATTGCTTGTTTTCGGAAGCGAATTGATGTTCTCAGCGATGGAAATGCGGGTTGTTTTCTGTCTTTTCACTTTGATCTTAGCTTAATCTTTCTACTCCAAATAACATGGCTGAACTCCTGATTATTCTTCCCTCTTTTCATATTGAGTACAGTAGTTTCTGTATTTCTTCTACAGGATCTAATTGCTTTGGATAAATTGCCAGATGCAAAGGAAGTGGTCCGAGTCTTGTTCCAAGTAATTTCCCCCCCCCCCCCCCCCCCCCCCCCGC
>CAJVRC010000905.1:631839-670062 GCA_911456345.1 Penicillium egyptiacum
GTATGGGGTACAATATAGGCAACACCATAACCAGCCTTGGCGCACGAGACCTATGGCCTTTCGCGATGGACTAGGTCAAGTGGCCGTGTCGATCAAAATAGGTTGGGGGCGGAGTTGGATGGGAAAATTAGTATATATAGAAGCCTTCTTATGTATAGCCTTAAACATAGCCTTATATAACTATCGCCTTCCAGGTACCTCTAGGGCAAGGTAAATATTAAAGCTATCGGGTGACGACATCATTTTCTCTCCCGACTCTCCTGCTCCGCTCCAGCCCCTCCCCCCATTGCCTTTGTTCCCACATCTTTCAAGCAAAACATTGTGAGACCCATTCTCCTGTACTGTGCTTGTCTAGCTCTTGATTACAGGGCCTTTCTAGGCAGACACATTCTGTTCTTCCCACAATTTTCACCTCACCTTGGACACTGGGCTTGCGCGATTCCATCTCTTAGGGACTCAGCTTCCCTCTCAAGTGAGCAGGAGAATTACCGCTCAACATGCCGGAAGCACAATCGCCTGATTCCGCATTCCCTAGCGGCAAGGGAGATGCGGGTGCAACCCCACCAGGCCAGGTCTTGACGGGCAAGCAAGAACACTGTCAGTTGGAGGATATGATCATCACATTCTGATTTCACAGTTGCTGACATGTAGATAATTTGCGCAGACCTCAAGCGCGAGCTCATCGCCCGCGAAGTCCGCGGCGAAATCTCCGAGCTAAATTCCCCTACCGCGCTCCAGCGATTCGGCGCCCCCTTCAGATCGGAATTCGGTGAGGTCGCACCGGTCGACTCTGAGCTGCCTATTCTTCGGTATATTTTTGTTCATCACGTTCGCAATTTCCCGTTTCTTGACCAAGCACGCGAAAAGGAGTTTTGGCAGGATAAGCTACAAATCGTGGGTGTTTCGCGTCCCTGATGGAAACAAACTGCGCAAGAACAGAGTGTAACTGACAGCTGGGGATATAGTTCTTGGAATCGTTTGCCAATAAACATGTCTCGTCTTCGGAGGATCGACTGGAGGAGACGAAGCGCCGGAAGTTGGCTCGGAAATGCGAGAAGCTCGTGGAGCTGATGATGGTTTCGGGTGTGCCGACCGCGTCGGGATATGAGGAGCGCATTCAATTCTCAGAGATGGAGATCGTCGAGCGTGGTGCTCAGGAGTCGGGACTGCTGGCCAATATGCCCGAGGGTAATTCAATCAATGGTTGGGATGTGAACGTGGCCGCTGTTCGGACGACCTCTGTCAAGCGGACAGTGCGATACCATCAACATGCAGTAAGTTGCATAATTCTGAAGACCGCCTTCTTTTGGGATCTGGGGTTTCTTTGCTGACAACAACCGTCATAGGAATTCATTATCCGAGTTCGTCACAACGACAAACAGGAGGTTCATATTGGGAGGAGATATGGGGAGTTTGTCAAGCTTCACAAGAGACTGAGGACCGAGTTGCCAGGGAAACTACTCCCTCCTCTTCCTCGTAAGAACAAGACTTCTTCCACCTCGAGCTGGTGGGGCGCTAGTGCAGATGATGACGCTTCGTCTCTTTCATCTCTGTCCACACAGGACACGAGTGTTCCCGAGGATCGGCTCTCTGCACCAACTCTTTCCGCAGGGGACCTTCGGCGATCAATCTCCCGAGGATCTCTGCGATCAACAAAGTCACCGCGTGCATCAACCGACGTGTCGAGGGCGACTGTGCTGTACCGGGAGGAGCAGCGTGTGTCACTGCGCGCGTTCCTGCGCACTGTGTTGCAGAACAAGCGTATTGCAGAATCCAAGGCCATGGAAGAATTTTTGACCGCTCGCCCCATCGAGTTGAATGAGGAAGAGTTGATTGACGTTCAGAAACGGAAAAAAATGGATGCTGTGAGAATAGAGGAACAGAAGAGATTCTACGAGATTGCTAGGCAACGAGCGGCAGAGCTGGATGTGTACATGGAGCGCTTCCGGCGGGATATTGTGGAGAGCAGTAAGTCGCGAGCTCCTTCCCGGGGCCCAACATAACGTGGGTTGCTAATCTTACTTGCATTCCAGATGGATTGACAAAGCTCTTCGCCGAGATTCGGGAGAAGCCCTCTATTGCAGACCTCAGCCCGCAATATCAGAAATTTGCTGAGTGGCTCCGCATTGAGTATGTTGTCTGATTTCCTCTGTGTTTTGGCCCTACTAACATTGAATAGAGTTGCTGCGACGATATACCATCTGTTCCTTGCCGAGGATAACTCCCCTGAACTGTTTGCACAGGCGAAAAGAATCCACGGCCTGGTTCCGTATACGCTAATGAAGAATGTGATTCGCATCGCCAACCCTGCTGCGGTCATGTCTGGTGTTCTAGACCTTTTCATGGCCCAGCCCTTCGGCTCACGGTCACTTTTGCAACGCATCTTCTCATTAACACTAAACGAAAGCATCAAAGATTTCCAGAAATCGATTGATTCTTTGGCTTCGAAGGTTGAAGATACTGTTCTTACTCAGAAGCTCAAGAGCTTCGCGGATGCCGAGGAAGACGTCAAGAACGAGATCCGAGCAGAGGCTGTTGCCGACGATGTCGACATTATTGTGGCCATCCTTCGCTCCGAACTACTGTCACCCGAACTCAACACGGAACAGGTTGGCAAGGTGTTCAACGGCTACGTGGCTTGGAACTATGCAGTGGAGCATGTAGATCTGGAAATGCAACAGGGCGCCCAGTGGTTCGCTCACATGAAGCAGCTTCTGAAGCTTTACACCCGCCAGCGCGACAAGGCGATGATGTTAAGCATTGTTGAGGAGCCAGTCACATTGCAGCTCTTCCGCGACTTGTTCACTATCTTCTACGAGCCGCTCGTCCGGGTTTACAAATCTGCCAACGTATACAACAGCATTACCGACTTTGCTCTCTTTGCCGATGATGCTATTAATGTGATTGAGAGTGCCCAGCGCCAGGATGCCTCTGCCGACCCGAACCAAACAGTGCAGGCTTTCATCGACCTGTGCGCTCGCCACGAGGCCAACTTCTACAAGTTCATCCACGAAGTGCACCAGCACGATAACGGCCTATTCCAGTCTCTAATGGGTTGGATCGAGGAGATTCTCGATTTCCTGCGCAACGGCCCCGCTGGAGGCAAAATGGACATCAATGCTTTGTTCCAAGGAGCTGTTGGAGTTGGCCAAGTCGACAAAGGCCTTGCTCTCACGGAAATCAACCAGCTTATCAAGTGGCACGAAGACCGGAAACGTTGGCATCTGAATAAGACTCGCCAGAAGATGGCTGCTGAAGGTACACCTGCGGAGACTATCCCAGGAGCTACAACTTTCAAGGGTAGTGATTTCGGTCTTGACGAGGTATGTGTTTGCGCCCGCTCGACTTCGAAAATGGATTTGGTTTTTAAGACTAACCCCGGGTTTACAGGCTGATCTGGAGGACCTCACTATCTCGGATGAAGCATCTGATGCCTCTGATGAAGACTCTGGAGATGAGGACATGGACGATCCCATCGCCGTAGAGCGCCGTCGGCGGACAAAGAAGCAGGACCAACTTCGCCGAACCGCGGGTGAACCGGTCAAGCCCGAAGTTAACGAGATTCTCAAGCTTGCTGATCCGTTTGGTATCATGTTGCGGCATGTGCTTGCTGATTAGATGCCGATGTTAGAATTGTTTTGCTACATTCGTGATACCGCCATAGATATGGCTTCTCCCGTTTGATTCCCACTGCCTGATTTTGTTTCATACACCGATCCACTTGCTCGCTTGCTTCTACTTGCTGGCTCGCTCATGGCTTTCCCGACTGGGAGGTCTAGATAGATATAGCATATGACAGAGACCGCACGCCAGATGGGTTATGATAATTGAGACCAGAATATTCATGATGGGCTGCATATGTATCTCTGCAGCAACTCCACTGCCTGCTGATTGCCATTCTCCAATGCCGCCTCTAACGGCGTCTTCCCATCTGTATCACCCAACCGTGGATCAATTCCATGCGCCTCGAGAAGTAGCTTCAGAGCACCTATGTGACCGTAAAACGCAGCATTAAACAGCGGCGTCTGACCGTTCTCATCACGAGCATTGGGATCAGCCTGCCTAGACCCAGTCAACAACCGCCTAACAATCCCCTCGTGGTTTCTTTCCGTCGCAACCCCCAGCGGCGTAGTGCCATGCATATCAGAAATCTCCAGCCCGACCCTCTCACATCCAACCAACAACCCCACGATCTCCTCGTGCCCATTCTCCGCAGCGACGAACAGAGGCGTCTGCTTCTTCCAATGCGTCTGTAAATTAGGATCCGTAACCTCCCAGCCGAGTAAAAACCGTACAACATCCACCCGCTCCGCCGAAGCCGCAATTGAAAACGCCCCTCGCCCGTACTGCTGCCCCTCAGCGTTGGGATCAAGCCTATCCCCAAAATAAGCCACCAAATACCGCACAATATCAACATGCCCCATGATAGCCGCATAGAAAAACACATGCTGACAATGCGCAGCGCCATCGTCCCCCTCAAGAATCAGTCGCAAATGTTTAGCAAGCAACAAGCCCACATCCCCATCTACTTCGCGCGCAGCACGACTGAGCGGCGTCCATCCCTGCCGATTTGGCACGCGCGGATCCGCTCCGCTACAGAGAAGCAGCGTCATCATCTTGGGCTGGTGATTGACGGCAATCATAAGTGCAGTATCGCCTGTCTTATCTTGCAAGTTGACGTCTGTACGGTCATCATTCAGCAGGGTCTGCACTATGGCTGAATGGCCCTCTTTGACGGCCCAGGACAGCGGCGGGCGGATCCATTTTCTGTCGCGGGTGTTGGGGTTTGCTTCGTCGTTTAGCAGGAGCAGTTTGAGTACAGCGATGCTATTGTGCAACGCGGCCAGCATGATCGGGGTGCAGCCTTTTAGTCGAGGGTCTGTGTCTGTTTTTGATTGGATGTCGAAGCCTGCGGAGAGGGATTTTAGGGCTGTTGAGGGGTTGTCGGTTGTTGAGGCCCAGAAGAGGGATTTTGGATTTGATGAGGTTGCATCGCGCTTGTAGAGGGTTTTGTTTAGGAGGTTGTAGGTTGTGGTGTTGGTGCATGTGAAGGCATTTAGGTCTGATGGTGATGGGAGGAAATCGGATATTATGAGGTATAGTTCTTTAGGGAGGGTTGAGAAGGGTCCTTGCGGGTCTATGCATGGTGTATGCATTTGCGTCGTTTAAAAGAGTATGGAAGCATGAGCAGTTGATCATCGGGGTGGTTGAAGGAGTGTATATTTTAAGAATTGACTTGACGTGGGGTTAAGCTTATAAGAATGGTGTTGGATGTGTGGAGATCCGACTGCAGCTTCAACAGTACATGAGGTCATCAGTTATCAGAATCAATATCCAAAGTACACCATAGGCGACATAGTCTCGGATCATTCTCCATATCCTATATTCTATTCATAGCACAGATATAATCCACCTGGGGACTCCATATGTCTTAAAAGTGCCAAGACCTCGTGGAGTCTCGATAAGATAATCAGGTTTCCATGGCGACGACAACGTCACAATGTCCAACTTACCTTCGTGAACAACATCTGGGGAAGATCCATCGAAAATGTCGTCCCCTCAGAAATACCCGCGCTCGCCAGTAAATACGGCGCCTTTGCGCCGTGGCCTCTTCAAAGATGGTCTTTGGTGCTGTAACTGCCCAGATCGGCCAGTTGCCGTCCGTCGTGAAACTAAGAAGAAGGGACCAAACTTCGGGAAATGGTGTATGTCGAATCTTGCTTCCGAGGCTTCAAGGATGATGCTTGAGAAATACCTTTATCTTAAAGTAGCGACTGACATGAAAGATAGTTTGGACTTGTGCGCAGCCTCCACATCTCAAATGCAGCTTCTTCCTATGGGCACATGACGCCACAATACGTGAGCAAGCAACCGCTCTTGCCAACTCTCGATCCGAACTCGACCCTATCTCGCTCACCCCGTCAAGGCGCACTCCAGGACGTACGAACAACGGGCTACTCACTCCACAGACTGAGCGCAGATTCATCGATACCCCACAGCGCAACTTCAAGTCACCACCGAAGACAGCTAAGGCTAGAATGATCTCCGAAGCGTCAGATGAATTTGGGTGGAATGATGACTCGGATGAAAATGATGAGCTTTTCAACGCACTCTCTTCCAGCCAGACCGAGAGCTTCATCTCGCAACCCAACTTTCATCCCGAATCCCCATTCAAGACCCCCCGCACCTCCGCGGTGACCTCACCCGGCAAGCGCAAATCGGCAGGAGTCACAAATGATGATGCTTCCTACGACCAGTCTGCACCCGCGACGCCTTTCTCATCCCGCTCCTCTCGCGCCGATATGTTGCCTCCCTCGTCTGCGGAATTATGCATGACACCTACGCCTAGCAAATACAACGATGTACTCTCCGCAGAGTCGAAGTTTGACACCTCGGATCTCGCGAAGAGTCTACTCGATATTCTGGAAAAACATAGTGTTGTTTTGCCAAACAATGCGTATGACGAAGCGGTCTCGCTGCTTAATCGGCAGGAGTTGAAAACGCAGGGGATTATCCGTGGGCGGGATATGACGCGGCTGGCATTAAAGAAGAAGGATGGAGAGATTAAGAAGCTGCAAGACCGTGTTTCTAATCTGGAAGCTCAGAGGGAACTGGATCGTTCTCTTATTGAGTAGATGAAACCGTATTGAGGGGACAACCTTGGAATCAGATTGCACACCCGGCGGACACTGCCAATGTTGATTTCTGAAATTGGCATTCCGATGTCTTCGTATACGTTTGGCTCAGCGTGGGCCGCCCATCTCACGAACCGTTATGATGATATGACTGTTTTGCGATCTGTGATTATTATGTTATCGTCTGGACATTCTGTTATGCAGGGAATCATGACACTGTTTCCTCGATAGACGAACAAGCATGCTCGAATGAGGAAATATAATGAGCTTTATCAGTCTAGTAAAAATAATGTGAAATGTGACCAAATGTTAGAGGGCGGTTGGGGATATGTCCTTGGATATGTATACAGTACCTTCGTGTAGGGGAAAAATAAAGACAAATACTACATAGTGAACAACATCTCCCTGGTCGCTCGGGTATCCCTAGAGCTAATTACTAGAAAACTAATGTCAACACTTATTTAAGACAGATTCCGACACATTTTAGGTTACAAATCATTAAGCTTCAGCTATGGTTCTTATAATCGCCGGTGATTCAAGTCTTTAGCCTCATATCCTTGATAGCCTTGCGAGAATAAAAACATGCCTGATTTGGCCCTCAATCCTCTCGGGCCATGAGACTAGTTCATGAAACCATTATTGTCATACTAGAACACACTTGATGTTAAACCTATTACTCACATCTGATTCCGCCCTCTAATACTACATACATTATTATGAGCTTTTCGTGTTACTTTACAGAGACGCGCTTCTGAAGGATCGGTTTTTAGCTTGACGAATTGCTAGGACACTTGGGCGAGAAGTCCATTGAGGGCACTCGGAGTCTTTACTAGGAGAAATTACATATGAAGAGCTGAGCTGATAGAAGCTACACTCTCCGTCGTCTCAATTCCTTTCTCAATAATTACTACAACGTATTTTTTCCGAGACTCAAAACCGATTCTCGATACCGCCAATTTAGGTACTGACTAGCTCTTGCTCTTGAAAAGCGAAAGACAACGTCTGGATCAAGGTGTAGAGCGTCGCTATCGTTCATTCTTGGGTGCGGTTGTGGACGAAACATTGGGCGCGGACCGCTCCGTCGTTAGCTTAAAGCCTCGGCCATAACGATCTTTGAATTCCGATAAAGGTTGGTCTTCCAAGCCTTCGTCTTGCATGGAATGCCCTGCTGAAGGCGAGCCCCTATGATCGGTATTCGCAAAATTGACCCTGGTCATATCCCTTGACAACTGTTGAAGCGATGCATCACTAAGATGGCCCCCAACTTGCCTCGTCCTCCATCCCAGGCCACGATTTCTGCCGTGAATTATTTTCTCATTGGTAGAGACCATGAATTGAATGGCATCGCCAGTGGCATAATTATCGATCGTACTAGCATTTTCGCCCAAATGAATTCCAGCCTTTGAACAGATATGCATGCACTGGCGAGTTGTCTCCCACTCTTCTTGTAACCTGAGAAGTTCTGCGATGTCCTCCTGAGAGGCTGTACTTGTCTTTGACTTAGTCACAATTCGGTCCATTAGTATCTTAAGATGATTCTCCAGCTTCGCAGCGGTGTTAATGAGGCTATTTTTGCATTCCTGCAAACCCTCGTTGGTGACCCTTTCGGGTATATTGCTCGAACTGACAGAATCGGTGGAGTTATCACGAGCTTTCCGTAATTGTTGAATCTGATCAATGTGACTTGATAACTGTGCACATATTTCGAGACATTTTTGGGTGCTTAGGCGTTCCTCCTCCATTAGCTGAATTTCCCTGGCGTCCGTGCTTGAGTCTTGCGTATTCTTGGCGATAATATTCTCCAGCTTTTCGTCGATACTCTCTAAATGAGTTTCGAGATCATCGGTGGTGGTTTCAATCATTTCCTTATAGCTTTCAAGGCTATCAGCTGCGATAGAGGACTGTCGGCTAGAAAGGCACATCAGCGTTAGGTCAAATGCACTTGATGTGTATAAAGTGACTCACAGATTTGCATCAGTGAGGGCAATGATGATAGTTGATTTATAACCAGCTAACATTCGTCTGAAACCATCAATATCTTCGCCCATGTACTTTAATTTGGCCCAGTCTCGAAAGCTCGTTTTGCCGGCGCGAGATCGCGTCGAACATTTCTTAAGCTCCTCTTCAAAATCTCTGCAGGCATTTCCACAACGAAGGAGGGGATGTTCGAGGCTAGCGAGGTTTGTATCGGTTTCGCATTCAAGGTCTCTGTTAGAGCGCTAAGAACTCCATTCAGAGTCTCGAGCTCCTCCGTCAGGTCGCGTACGCGTTTTGGATGAGATTGGTAGCTTAGAAGTATATCGAAGAGGGCAGTGCTGGATTGAAATGCGAACGTAGCCAAAGCCACTAGGCCAGAAGCTATGCCAATAGGTTCTGCCATAAAGCGTCGCCTGATGATGCGTAGGTAGTGCTGGGATGGTTGGAAATTATTTACTTGAGATGGAAAATTGCCGGGCTAAGCCTTCAGTTTATGTTTTTCAAGCAAATAATAGGAGTGACTGTGTGATGGGACGAGGTGAGAAGGCTCGATACCGTCGTCCAGCTAGGAGGGGCATCACAGTGGGTCCAGTGGCTAGCTAGCCAATCAAACAACGTCCAGCCCCGTCCGCTCGACAAACATTGCGTGGCACTGGATTGATTCCTCCCGATGATATCCTAAATCCAGAATCAGCCTACTTACTATAAACGATACGGACGATTCCGGTATTGACCTCCTTTCGAACATGATTAACACGGGAGGAAAATCTAGTCTATGGGGGATTGTTGAGAATACTGAGAGCTGCATACCTTATTCTCATCTCATTACGGCCTACGATTAAGACTGGGGCCGGCAGTTCAATATTACTACTTCCGTGAAATGTGATATATCACTTCATGAAGGCCGAAACCCTGAAACCAAACCCCGACACATGTGTCCCAAACGGCTGCTGTTAAGTGATAATAGAAATGGAGTGTTTAAAGAAAGAAGCATCATGCAGTTTATAGTAAATTTTGTTTGATTGAGCTTTAGAAGTGGTGTAATAAGAAACCCGTTTAAAATGTTGGGCGTTGAATATTGGACGGGCCTGAAAATTTTGAGACTCAAATTTTAACAATCAATATTATTGAAGAGCTCAGAATATTACTCCACGCTTGATATTGTGCTCCTTTAATTTAGCAGACACCATATTTTGAAAGTTTCCGTTCCCCTAATTTTATCGATACTATAACATTAAAACGCTTCGGTGTTAGCAAGACTTAGCGATAGAGCAATTGAATGCACAAAGTAGAAAAATGACATTAAGGCGTGATCCTATAAATCTAGTTGATTGGTTACCATAGTTAACGTATTTCACTACCGAAGGAAGCTAAGAAATGTCCAAAGGCGTGAGCAGCGCGAGATGCGTCTTCTGCCCTCCCCTGTCGGCAAGGACGACGACGAGGGGTAGCTAAGGCTTTGCCTGACCTTATCGCACTATCATTGCGGACTTTGAAGACCATTCACTCTTGCGTGAGGGAAGACTAGGCTCCGGATTTCGGGCCCTATCGTGTCATCATCACAAAGGCAGTCACCATAAACGCCATCCGTCTCATTTGCCTACTAGCCTCGACGCATCGAAAATCAGATCTTCGAAGCTCTCGAAAACACCAACTATTACAGCTCCAGTGCCATAGGAAGTGATATCCCCCTACTATGCACGCCCACGATGTAAAATGGACCTGGACGCCCCATTTTCTTGCCTAACAAGAGTTTACGTTACCGAGACTTGATGAGTACGGGGGACGGCCGAGATGAACAAGTAGAGACGGCTAAGCAACTTATTTCAACTGAACGAGCCTCATCACGAGAAGAACACCATAAACAGCTCAGAACATACTCTGGAAAGTGCGACATATTTTGCAAACCACATAGTTTACTATGTATCCCAGCTAACTGCTATCTCGGCTGACTGCCATCTCGACTGACGCGTCAGCAACGCGCCAGCTCGTGTTGTAAAAACGTCTAAAGGGCCACAAGTAAAAACGTGCCCATCCCGGCACCAGAATTTTTGAGTGAGTCTAATAAAGCTTCAGTTCAGTGGCAAATCTAAGGATATATGCATTAGAACAATCCCAGAAGTATCCAACTGAGTCCCCAGACGTAGTAATCTGATGATAGTAGAATGACAGCTCCCACGGCCAGCTAATGCGTTCCGAAACCTTATAGGATCGTCAACAAGAGGATATGCCCAAGAGCTGGAGTAGATATAGCAGTATCAGTCTTCCAGTCACAGATCACTACATCATTTACCTCTACATCAGAACATAGTGAGTATGAAAGCGGATCATATATTCAAATTTCAATACAGCTAGCGTTCGATTATACAGGGTGAATTGAAATCAGTTTCACCACTTGCACACGGAAATTGTTTCTGGAACCCTCCTTCCAAACACGGTAATCTGTATCCCGCTTAGCCCTGTTTCAAGTGTCAAATTGTACTGAAAGATCCTATCATGCGAGGCTCGATTTGGTGAAATGCGCTTACATACTCGCTACGTCATTTGCCCCTTAGTTATGGTACGCTCTCCACTACTACGTCATCTCCATCCTTACTAAGGTAGTCGACACATAATACTTTCGTGGAAGGTCAAACTCAACGTAGAAATTGGACATTAAAAAGGGGCATGCCAGTATCTAGCTTATGTACGGACTCATGACACTACGCGGTCTCTACTAACATCGTAGCACGTGGAAGTGGGAGCAGAAGAGGTCTCGATATCGGATAATAACGAACGTGGAGAGAGAAGAAAAGAAAAACAGGAAGTGCGAGAAGAGCCTCACTTATCCCTTCATCCTTCCTGATTCAGAAGCCTCAGATTCGGCCTTAAGCCTCAGGCGCTCCATCAGGCGCTCCATCCGTCACAGAACTGATATTGCGCTTGTATGTTTCCCACACTAGCAATGTTAGAGAATTACATAGGGTATGTGGATGACTTAAAACCAAGTCTTCCTTTCTGTTCGGCCAAACAATTTGGGAGCAAGTCAATGGCTTCAGCATCGTGACCTGAGGATTTCCAGGTAAACACCAGATTGGCCATATTGGTCAGCGTATCGGGATGATCCTCGCCGAGCTTCGCCTTGCAAGCCTCCATAACCTGCACAAAGAGTCGTCCGGCCTTTTCCCACCGGCCCTACTTCAGTAGGCTATTGCTAACACTGCCGTACTCTGAAGAGTTGCCTCATTCTCCGGCATCTCGTAATTCTTCTTTCCGCTTTCTTGACTTCGATGCTATTTCCTTTATATCCCCAAATAAGCCCCTTCCGGGCGCGCACCATACCCCTTTATAGAGTAATGCGGCCCATTCTATTAGATACTCCTGGGATTCCGGTCATTGTGATATTGCGGATTTCATTTGTGGATAAAGAACCCGGCACTATTCCCAAGTTCCATATCTACCGCTAGGAAACTTTTTAGCCAAGTTCTTGGTGAACGTCTCTTTCCATTGCTCCACTTTTCTATATGATTTCACCTATACGCGTATAGACAGTTGCACCAGCCGATACATTATAAAAGAACTACTAACCTTACTGACAGATATAAATCAATAATCCCTTAGCGTGACCACATCGTCTTCAAAATCGGGGCTAATATCCGACCCCGATAACTCTTTATCACTAGAGTCATCCAGAGGCTGTGAACGTAATTTCTTGTTGGCTTTAGGTTGATCCCGAATAAGGTTCTCGGGTATTCCTTACCGATCAAAAGAGCTTATAAGAGAAAGCAACTCTGCTGCAGATAGCTTTATTCGGCATATATAATCGAATGATACTGGCCATATCGCCATAATTGAGTTCTTCGCTTCCCAGTCCTAGTAAACTTGACCCACCTCATTTCTCAGAAGCTTTATCGCCTAACGATCTCTCTTTTATATATCGTCTAAGTATTGTGCTACCGAGCAGCGAGATGCTCGATTTCGAATGTAGCTGGCTGGCTGCACAATCGCTAGCGGCATAAACTCCAAGGCATCTTTTAGTGTTGGCTCTTTTAGCAGTCTTCTGGATGTCCGAGTTTCTTATAGAGAAGGTCCAGCGCCTCAGGCCTTTCTATCGGCTTCACTTCAATAATATCGTTTTGATCAACCATCCTTACAGAAATATCTCTGCTTCGACTTGTGATAATAGTGAATCTATTCGGAGTTCTAGGAATATATTCTAATAGGGGTTTGGTCGAGGGACCTGTAGGGCCTTTCGTCGGATCGACCTTGCCCGCTACCGGAGATAAGCAAAGGTAATCGTTATCGATATTATAAAGGACATAAATCCATTTTCCTTCCTCTCATATCGCTGCCAATTCAGGTCCAACCGGATAGGAGTATTCGGTCGCAAATTGCGACTTCTGTCGAGTTGTAAGCAACGAACAGTATCTTGTTCGCTCTACACTTACGCGACACCACCGAGACCAGCACTATTCTCGACCCAGGAACCAAGCGTTTGCGATGGATCTGAGCAAGCAGGGTGTCGCGATAAACAGATTCTGGGTTACGCGGGAATGGGACGATTGATAAGGGGCTGGGCGGGGTTTCCGGTCGCGCTAGAGTGTGAAGAGGTAGATAGTTGGTGAGGGCTGACGATTTTGAGTTCCAGTGCTTTACAAGAGCATGAGATGCTGGACAGTGTATACGCATGTGTGGAAGAAAATCAGCCTTGCGCAACACTTTGGGTCATTGGTACCAAATGTTCGTGTAGATCAGTTTAAATATGACAGGCAAATCATATTTCAGCAGATAGGCTCAAGTCCAACGACAACTCTCACCACTTGTAAATGCTGGGTGGCTGCCTTGTTTCGCGCCGCTGCACTGCGGCGCTTCAGTTTTTGCCCGGGCAATGGAAGAGGTCTCCATAGGATATGACCTTAATGAAGTATTTATTGGTTTTTGACTCCAAGTGCTTACTGGCCCTTGGTCCTAAGGAGAAGCTGGAGAACGTACTCGAACAGAAACGTCCCTTATAGATAAAGGCTGAGGGCGGATGAAGTACCCTCGAGGTGTAGGGGGCAGGGACACCGGTTCAAATCTGTCTATCAGTTTCAGGGCACCTGGAAGTGAGTGATCTTGACCGTCCAATAAAACTCGGCAAACTTGCAGGGATCCCCGCACTCGCCCCTGTCTCCCGCAAGGCTGGCTCGCTCACCATCAACGAAACATATCCTAAAGATTCTGGTAAGATGGAACTCCTAGATTCAAACAAATTCACGTCATTTGTAGCCGACTTGCTACGGCAGAACAAAATCCCGGGTCTGTCAATTGCTGTCGTTCACAATAATGATATTGCCTCGGGAGGTTACGGTGTGGCGAGTTTCGAAGACAACATATCTTGCACTGGGGATACACTGTTTGACATCGCCTCATCCTCAAAGTCCTTGACTGCTGCCTCCGTGGCCTTGCTCGTGGATGACAAGAAACACCCTGAAGTGCAATACGAAGCGCTTATGTCGGATCTCCTGCCAGACGACTTTGTCATGCAAGAAAAGACGTATACTGATAGCATCACTGTCGAAGATGTTCTCAGTCACAGAACTGGCATGGCTAGGTGAAAAATTGTATCTTAAAGAAACTCGAGCAATATCTGATTGCTCGAACAGTCATGACAGTTCCTGCATGGGGCCGAACGCAACCCATCCCGATAACGCCAAGTCCATCACAAGAAACCTCCGAAACCTCAAAGTTGCAGCCCCTGTGCGCTCACGATATCTGTACTGCAACCAGATGTTCACTGTGGCTTCACATCTCGTTGAGGAAATATCAAAACAAAGCTTCTCCGAATTTCTAGATGAACGAATCTTCGCGCCACTCAACATGAAATCGACAACCCTGCAGCCCTCAAGTGCTCATGCTAAGGGTTGGCGGAGTCGAATGGCAAAGGGCTACATCTGGGAAAACAATGCATGGCGCGGTTTCGATCCCCAGTACTGTCCTGAAGGCCAGGGCGCAGGCTCCATCATTTCGAGTGCTAACGATTTCATCAAATGGGTGAAAGCTTTGCTTCATCATGAAGAGCCGATCAACGATAAGGTCTACCAGGGACTTACAAAGATGCGCTCGATTGTGAACCCGAATGCAAGAAGATTGAAGGTCCATACTACCCCCGCTAACTACACGGCTGGTATGGAGGTATTTTTCTATCGTGGGAACATGGTCATTGGACATGACGGTAATATTCCGGGATTTTCGAGTCGTTTCATGTTTATGCCTGACCAGAAATTTGGTGCTGTGGTCATGGGAAATTCCACCGGGGCTGGTTCGGCAGCCACGACGATTATGAGAATTCTGATGGACGAGGTGCTTGGAATTTCATTTGAAGACCGTCTGTTGCAAATGGCCATTGGTCCAAAACATAAGGAGCCGAGGAGAAGCCTCCGGAACCAAAGAAAGCCCAAATATCAAAAAGATCTCCTGCTGAAAGATGAGCGATTAGGGCAATCCAAGGAGCAATCTGAATCGCAATCCATACAACAGAATCACACGGCTAAAACGAGGCAGAACAGGAAAGATATCAAGGAAGAAAAGGACAAAGGAACGCCACGGAGATTCGGGCAAAAGCAGGGAGAAAGGCTGGAAAATGACAGCAAAAATTCTCCTCAGGGAATGTCTCTAGAAGCCTATGTGGGCAGCTACTGGAACGCAGGCTATCACAACCTGACCGTTCTAATAAAAGACGGGCGGCTTTTTATCGACGCTACAGATCGCTCGATGGGTTTCACCATGACGTTCGAGCATTTCAAGAATCAGGCCGAGTGCATTGCCCGTTTGAAGGACGATGTCGAGCTTACAGACAGTCTGGTCAATGCGAACTTTGTGTTTGGAGCTGGCAAAGCTCTGATGATGGGATTGGACCTAGAGCCTGTTATTAAGGAGATGATATGGTTCAGACGATGCAGTGATGCTCTCGAATAAGTTAGACACGACACCGGGGCAAAAAGGCACTAGCTGGTGGTGATTCCGAGCTTATGTTGGTCGTGCGACGAAGATCTGTTCACTATGTTGATCGGATACGCCTGGGATTGATTGCACGTCTGGTTCTATATCAAAGGATCTATGTTTCTGGCCTGACTGCACGCCCACGCCGGTCCTAGCAGTTAAACGAGAAGCCTTAGCCTATAATGAATATGAAAAGCTACGTCGGCGCATCCATGGGTTGATGCGCTTGGAGCTTTTTCTTACCTTGAAACTAAGGCTCCATCCTGGATCGCCCGTGTATCAGCTTTCAATGATCACTTCGCACCCCACCATGCCGTATATTCCGAAGCGCGCTGCCAACACAAACTGAGCTTGTCTCGCCCACATGAAGATCGCCCAAAGAACGTTTCCGATAGCGGAACCCAGCAGAAAGGCATTGAGGAGACGACCTCGGAACCGACGAAAGCGCAAAACTCTCACCAGCGGGGCAAACGTAAGCGTGGTGCTGATGGAACTCCTGAAATCGACTCATGCGATCGACATGGTGTTCTCGAAGCACGCCACGAAGTCATCATTGAATATGATGGTCACACCTAACAGGAATTGCACGAAGTTTTCCACGAAATCTGTATTGCTGGGTACAATGTCCGACATGGCAAAAGGGAGATATTGGTTTTCCGCAAGGATTTTCTTAATTGAAGCACAACCTCAGAGGACAGTGAGCCATTGGCATATTCTTCGCTGGCTTGTGTACGTGGCGTCCTGATTGGGTCTACTGTTAGCGACCAGGAAAACCCATCCTTGAAGCTAACTGACAAGCAGTTAAAGCTGGCTCAGAGGCTCTGCGAAACAGCTGCTCACCAGGCTCTACGATCGGGCAAATACGGGACCGAACTGGATGAAGCGAAGGAAAAGTTCAAGATGTTACTGGGCCTTGCCGACAAAGAAGTAGCGCGCCTAGTTGAGAAACCCAAGCAAGAAGAGGGGACAGGCAAATTCACGGGTAGCATCGACCAGAGAAGCGGCTACAGAACCTTGGAACCCGCTCTGAATGACAAATCGTTGTTGGCCCTAAACGACAAATTCTTCTTTTCTTCCTCTGGCAACCTGATTTGATTTGGACTAGTAGCACTCTGAATGCCGTTGAGAGATACCTACGCTAATCGTCTCACGTCAGCCAGCTATCAGCTCAACTAATTTCTGAATCGCCCCACAGGTAGTTTGTTGGTGCCTATGAAGTGGGGTGGTAGAGACAATCCTCAGAAATTTGCAAAATCCGCCTGATTCATTCGTGTATGTTGTATGCAAGATGACTATTGGGCTGCCTTCGGTGTGGGGCCAAAAGGCCAAGCCTCCCCCCGCCGGACCTATCATTCAAAGCTTCGAGGATCTTTCGTGATGGTTACTCTTTTCGGTTTAGTGGGTGTATCTGAAGCATCTTATTTCAGTATTAGTTGCGAAAGAACAGCAGCGCCCTGGATTCTGGTCCAACATATATAAATCGCCATAACCTTTATTGGAGAATGCTTCTCAATTTGTTCAGAGTCTAGAGACAGCCAAACTACTGACTGAGTATTCTGTCTCTAAACCATGGCCCTTACAACTCTTGCAATTATTTTTCTCTCTCTACTTTCAGCTTGCAGTCACGGAAGTCCTCTTCACAAAAAGCATGCCATCGTTGAATTGGACAATCGAGTCCGCATTCACGGAGCATCGGCCAGCAATATTGAGTCGTTCCTCAACATACGCTTCGCACAAGATACCGGTGGCAGCAATCGTTTTGCACCTCCCGAACCATACAGCTATCCACATGGCTCAGTGATAAATGCCACTCGGCCTGGTGCAGCTTGCCCCCAGCAAAAAGTTCCCCTCCAGGGACTTGCTCTTTTTGACAATGTTACCCACATTTCAGAAGACTGCCTCACTCTACGTGTCGATCGACCAGCCAATACATCAAGCACATCCAAGCTTCCTGTCATGGCATATATCTATGGTGGTGGAGATTCCATCGGCCAGATTTATGATTCAATATACGAGCCAGGCCCCTTGATCTCTAACGCCGTTCAACAGGGTTTCCCTGTGATTTATGTGGCTATGAATTACCGCCTCGGCGTATTTGGATTTGCTGCTTCACCCGCTTTGAACGCAACGGACTCTCTTAACGTGGGCCTCCTTGACCAGCGGCTCGGTCTCTCTTGGGTGCAGCAGCACATTTCGGCTTTCGGTGGTGACCCTGATAATGTCACTATCTTTGGAGAGAGTGATGGAGCTA
Organism: Penicillium egyptiacum; assembly: GCA_911456345.1. Taxonomy (NCBI): domain Eukaryota; kingdom Fungi; phylum Ascomycota; class Eurotiomycetes; order Eurotiales; family Aspergillaceae; genus Penicillium; species Penicillium egyptiacum. The sequence goes on from CAJVRC010000905.1 coordinate 649,663, forward strand.
CTGGAGTTGGCCTTCAGATAACCGCATATGGCGGTGATGTGCAGAAGACCCCATTCAAAAGGGCCATCATGCAATCAGGCAGCCCCGCTTCAGACTTAGGCACTGCCAGCAATATATCTGCAGTGCGTACGAGTGAACTTATAAAGAAAGTCAACTGCACATCCTCTAGCAGTGAGGCCGAGTTTACTTGCCTGCGAAAACTGCCGCTTAACATACTGCTCTCAGCTGCGGTAGAATACGAGTTTAGCGCTACTGGTTCTGGGTTTGATGCCTTTATACCGACCTCTCCGTCGACCTTTATTCCTGACAGCCCTTCAGCGCTCTTAACCACTGGTCGATTTGCTCGTGATATCGATATTATAGCTGGCTGGACTGAAGACGATCAGTCATTTTTTACGCCAACCACGCTCAACTCAACCACAGATCTTGTTGAGTTCATTTACTCTCAGTTTCCAGCCTTTTCAGAAAGGAACGTCCAGAGGGTTCTTTCTCTATACCCTGTTACATCTTTCTTTGGCATGCCCGCAAAGAATATTTCAGCCCAGTACTTCCGTGCAAGCCGAATGATTCGAGACGCACAGGATGCTTGCCCAAGTCTGCATATGGTGCAAATGAATCATAAATACTCAGACGAGAAGACCTCGAACTATCTCTATGTTTTGAATCAGACCCTATTTGCTCCACTGTTTGCCGAGGCAGGGACCCCCTATCTCGGCGTTCCACATTTCAGTGATATTCCCTACGTCTTTAATCTGGTGAAGACGAGGTACTCTTTCCTGGCCTCTCCAGCGGACCTAACCTTGTCCACGAAAATGAGCAGCAGCTGGGCTTCCTTCGCTGCTTTTGGAGAACCTTCTCGAAGACATGGGACAATACCCAACTGGTACGGCGCCATGAATCAAAGTTCGCAGGGTCAATATAACCTTCGAGTCATCGGCGGCCCTGGCGAAGGCGCTGAAGCCATTGGGCATGGCAAGAATTTCTATGAAGAACTGGCTAGGAGATGTGACTTCTGGAACTCTGCGGAAGTACTTCGAGAGATGGCAGTCTAATGGGTGGTGTTATAACTCCTGTGTCGTCGAACTCAGCATGAAGAAGGCTTAGAGATCATTATATTGAATTATTAGTGTGTATAGATTTTGAAAATAACTATATCTATTCTTTGAGACGAATGACGTATGGACATACCTAACTCTAGGCAATTTCGTGACCCTCTTGGCACTAATAGATCGTTGATACTCCGTCAATCTCAGAGTATTCACCAGCCAGTGCAGGTATATATTTATCATACTGTGCTGTGACATTTCCTCCCTCTAAAGGTTGATTCGTTGGGATAAACTGGTATTCAAGGACTATTTTCTGATGAAAAGCAAGCAACCACGCAAACCTGTGAAGCTTCAACTAACGGGACGGAATCCAGATCAACAAGCCTTCACCATAGCCTGCTAATTTGAGGGAGATCATTTTTACAGTCGCAAGGATCTGATGATATGATGTCGCGCGACTAGGAGAATCTCGTTGCTAGGGCGAAAGATGTATGCCGAAACAAAGTTTTGGAGCTATAGAAGGTATTTGCCCCCTGTGTATCCTCACTGTACTTTTTCACACTTCGCGAATCTCACACCGTATGAAACGCAATCGGGACAAACACAGCCGACCTCCCACCGAATCAGGCTCCGCATGGAATCAGGCTCTATAGGGAAGAAGGCTCCGCATGGAAGAAGGCTCTATACAAAGCCACGTCTAAGGGTTTTGCGTCTCTCCCTCTAGACATTCATCTACTATCATACTAACCTACAAAGCTAGGTTTTCTTATATAACTAAGTAAGAATACTATATAGAATCGTTTAAATAATAAGAAAATACGCGTTTATAGGGATAACTACGAAGTAGTATAGCATTTTACCCGCCTAATACGCTGTATTTTTAGTATAATTAGTGTTTGCACTGTTTATAGTACTGCAGTACTTGTTAAGGCCTATCTCCGACTTAGCTCGGTTTCAAGTATTGAATCGTATCGAAAGGCACTATCACGTGCTTGAATGTTCACTCGTTGGATTGTAATAGTCTTACTAAGAATACTAGTCTCTTGCAGCCTCTTGAGCTTGTGGACGACATCCTATCTATTTGTCCGATGTTTTTGTTAGCGAAGCTTTATGGGGTGATGGGGCCAATATTTTTCGATGAGTGCGGACTAAGTCGATCTGTGACGGGACATCGTTTTGGGAAGTACACATGAATCAGAAAATGCGATGTAAACATAAATCCTTAAGCATAGTACTATTATCTACGCATACATATCCAGCTACTTCGTTACTATTCTCTATCGGTTTCCCGTTCCTCATCTGTTTCCCGTACCACTTCCGTTTCCCATTCTAACAATGTTTTAGAATTGGATAGTACTGGGATGGTTGGGGCCGAGTGTTTGCTTCTGCTTCGGCACCGTGAGCTGGAAATTTCCAGATGAAAGCGAGATTAGCCATAATGGTTGGTAAGCGTGTCAGGATGGTCCTCACCGAGCGTCGTCTTGCGAGTCTTCATCACTTGCACCTCGAGCTTCTCGGCCTCCTCCCACCGGCCCTGGTTGCTGTACATCGCCGCTAGCCTGGCCATACTCGATAGCGTGCGAGGATGGTCCTCGCCGAGCTTCCTCTTGCGAGTCTCCATCACTTGCACCTCGAGCTTCTCGGCTTCCTCCCACCGGCCTCGGCCACTATACGTCGCCGCCAGGTGGGCCATACTCGAGAGCGCGTCAGGATGGTCGTCGCCGAGTTTCATCCTGCTCGTCTTCATCACCTGCACCTGGAGCTTCTCGGCTTCCTCCCACCGGCCTCGGTCACTATACGTCGCCGCCAGGTGGGCCATACTCGAGAGCGCGTCAGGATGGTCGTCGCCGAGTTTCATCCTGCTCGTCTTCATCACCTGCACCTGGAGCTTCTCGGCTTCCTCCCACCGGCCCTGGTCACTATACGTCGCCGCCAGGTGGGCCATACTCGACAGTGTGTCGGAATGGTCCTCGCCGAGCGTGGTCTTGCGAGTCTTCATCACCTGAACCTGGAGCTTCTCGGCCTCCTCCCACCGGCCCTGGTCACTGTACGTCGCCGCCAGGTGGGCCATACTCGACAGCGTGTCGGAATGGTCCTCGCCGAGCGTGGTCTGGCGTGTCTTCATCACTTGCACCTCGAGCTTCTCGGCCTCCTCCCACCGGCCCTGGTTGCTGTACGTCGCCGCTAGCCTGGCCATACTCGATAGCGTGCGAGGATGGTCCTCGCCGAGCGTGGTCTGGCGTGTCTCCATCACTAGCAACTCGAGCTTGTCGGCTTCCTCCCACCGGCCCTGGTTGCTATACGTCGCCGCCAGGTGGGCCATACTCGACAGTGTGTCGGAATGGTCCTCGCCGAGCGTGGTCTTGCGAGTCTTCATCACCTGAACCTGGAGCTTCTCGGCCTCTTCCCACCGGCCCTGTTTACTGTACGTCGCCGCCAGGTGGGCCATACTCGACAGCGTGTCGGAATGGTCCTCACCGAGCTTGGTCTTGCGAGTCTTCATCACCTGCACATCGAGCTGCTCGGCTTCCTCCCACCGGCCATGGTTCCTATACGTTATCGCCATATTCGCCATAGTGGTGAGCGTGTCAGGATGGTCCTCGTCGAGCTTAGTCTTGCGAGTCTTTATCACATCCAAAAAGAGCTGCTCGGCCTCCTCCCACCGGCCCTGTTTACTATACGTTACCGCCAGATTCGCCATACTGGTGAGCGTGTCAGGATGGTCCTCGCCGAGCTTAGTCTTGCGAGTCTTTATCACATGCAAAAAGAGCTGCTCGGCCTCCTCCCACCGGCGTTGGTTGCTGTACGTTATCGCCAGATTCGCCATACTGGTGAGCGTGTCAGGATGGTCCTCGTCGAGCTTAGTCTTGCGAGTCTTTATCACATCCAAAAAGAGCTGCTCGGCCTCCTTCCACCGGCCGTGGTTACAAAGTGCTGATGCTACATTCGCCATACTGGTCAGCGTGGAGGGATGGTCCTCGCCGAGCTTCATCTTGCTTATCTTCATCACCTGTAGATCGAGCTTCTCGGCCTCCTTCCACCGCCCTTGGTCCCTGTACGTCGATGCCAGGTTGGTCATACTGGTGAGCGTGTCAGGATGGTCCTCGTCGAGCTTCGTCTTGCGAATCTTTATCACATCCAAAAAGAGCTGCTCGGCCTCCTTCCACCGCCCTTGGTCCCTGTACGTCGATGCCAGGTTGGACATACTGGTGAGCGTGATGGGATGGTCCTCGCCGAGTTTCGCCTTGCCCGTCTTTATCACATGCATATCGATCTGCTCAGCCTCCTCCCACCGTCCCTGGTTCCTGTAAGTCGACGCCAGGTTGGCCACAATCACCAGCGTGGAGGGATGTTCCTCGCCGAGCTTCGTCTTATGAGTCTTTATCACCTGCACCAGTAGCTGCTCGGCCTCCTCCCACCGGCCGTTAAGCCAGTACGCCTTTGCCAACATGACTGTGCTATTGAGGACCTCTTCATGCTCATCACCTAGTAAAATCATTCTTTGCTCTCTTGATCTTGCTGCCATTTCTCTTATATCCGCGATATTGCCGCTTTGCGACGCATAGTATGCAGCTCTATAAAGCAATATAGCCCATTGTTATAGAGCCTTAGGCGATACTGGCCGTTAGGGTATTGCGCACTTGACATGTGGAAAGAGCGCCTAACACATCCCCCAGTTCTCGTATTCGCCCGTTGGAAACTCTCTGTATAGATTGCTGATAAACATCTCTCTCCATTCATTTATTTGTCCACGAGACTTCAACCATACACGCATAGTCAATTGCACTAGTCGATACATCGTGAAAAAGGTGCTATTCTCACTAACAGATATAAATGCAAAATCCCTCAGAGTCGCAACATCATCTTCAAAATCGGGGCCTATATCAGATTCAGATTCTTCACTATCACTAGAGTCGTTTAAAAGCTCTAAAATTGGCGTGTTGGCTTCGGGTCGATGCCGAATAAGGTTCTCTAGTATCTCTTGCCGATCGAAAAAACTCATAAGAGAAAGCAACTCCGCTGCAGATAGCTTTATTTGGCGTATATAATCGAAGGACATTTGCCACGTCACTAAAATTGAATTCTTTACTTCCCAGTCTCGGTAGTAGTAGCCCGCCTCTTCTTTTAGAAGCCTGATAGCTTTGCGGTCGCTCTCTTGAAAGTCTTTCAGGTATTGTGATACCGAATAGCGAGGCGCCCGATTTTGGATATAGCTCGCAGCCTGTACGATCGCTAGCGGCATAAGCTCTAACATGTCCACTAACTGTTGACTTTCTTCGTTCTCCCCTGCCTGTTGAAGCTTTCTTTGGAGAAGCTCTAGCGCCTCGGAGCTTTCCATCGGTTTGACTTCAACAAGGTTATTACGATCGACCATTTTTAACGCAACCTCTCTCGTCCGACTAGTGATGATCATAGATCCATTTCGGCCTCTAGGAACGTATTCTAATAGCGGTTTTGTCAAAACATTCGTTGGGTCTCTTATAGAATCTTCCTTCCTTGCGGCCGGAAACGAGCAGAGGAACTTGTCATCGTCAACGTTATCCAGGATACAGACCCATTTTCCTGTCTTATCATCCCGAAGCCGGTTCTCGACAAGTTTATATATATTGACTTGAGGATCCTGACGACCGGGGATTTTAACTTGGTCCGCAATATCCCGGAAACTCTGCTCAAACCGGGCTTCATTACTTGCATGGACCCAGAAGACCCATGTCGCCGGCGATTCGGACCGAACCCGGTAGGAGCATTCGATAGCAAGCTGCGATTTCCTTCGAGTTATCAGCAAGAAGCAATGAACCACATACCCGTCCCTCAATACTCACCCGACACCGCCAAGGCCGACCAGCGCTATTCTTGACCCTGGTACTGAGCTTTTTTCATGGATCTGATGAAGTAGAGTGTCGCGAGTGACAAAGTCTGGATTGCGCGCGAACGGGACAGTCGATAGAGGGCTGGGTGGAGTTTCCGGTCGCACTGGGGTGAGATGCGGCGATTAGTCACGATCGCGAGCGCCCCTCTTAACTTACCTAGAGGTAGATGGAACTCTGCCGTAATTGAGCCATGGTTATCTCCGACCTGGAGCCCATCGTTTTTGCCACGGAATGATATCGATGCCATCGTCGAACAAACGTGCCTCGTTTGTATCGTTTGTATTAGTACATGAGAAGGCTTATTGTCTGCTTCTCAGCTCAAGCGGGGCACCCGCCTCAGGCTCACCGTCAGGTGACTTTCGCGGCGCTGAGATACGGCAACAACCCACATAGAACATTCGGTCCGTCCTGAGCAGAGAGAGATTAGCACCTTCCAGGAGCTTACTCGGCCCGAGCCCGAAGACCCAGGTCAAGTGCAGCAGGCGATAACTAGCCTGATCTCATCCCTTTTTCCCGTTTCAAATGGCACGAATAGAAGATACGGGATCCCATCTTCTTGCAGCGATGCCGAAACTAACGAATGGCTTTCCAGCGTAGCAACCACCTTTCTGAGGTCCGCAGCTATGTGATGGACCCCAAGCTCCCAGGAACCTGCGAGATCGCAAGGTCACGTGCATTTCCTAATAGCTTCCCCCAGACTTTATACCCAGAATTATTTCACTTGCTCACTGAGCAGAGGGGTGAGCAAGGGTGAGCAGATGGATTTCACAGAATGCTTTGGAAGGTTCCAGCGCCGACTTTGTATTTTCCTAGTCAAACATATTTTATTATTGTACCGTCTCCATTTTCTATTCTCCTCTTTTCGGGCCCTAATCTACCCCGCCCACCACTCCCCGATCTATAACCATGTCCCCATTGACGACAGCCGAACGTATCCGCGCGGTGGAAGTCATTATCAACTATGATTTCGATGATAAGTCTCTTCTTGTGAAGGCCCTAGAAGCTGCCGGGGCCACCATGGCCAGCCAGGGCAATAAGCGGCTTGCGCTTATCGGGGACGCTGCCCTGAGGCACATTCTTTATAAGTTTGGTTATAAAGGCGAAGCTTCCATCTGTGAGACCTTTCAATAGATATTCATATATCTACTATTAACGTGATAAAAGGCGACATGACGAACGCACAGAATACTCGGTCCACGAACGAAAATCTAGCGAATATAGGCTTTCGCCTGGGCATCAATGTCTACATCCAGCTGAACCCTTCGGCCCAAGGCGTCGTCCCTATACGGCTGATGGCAACTACCATCGAAGCCATCATCGGTGCTGTCTATCTCGACTGTAATAAGAATGTTACGGTCGTACGTCGCTTGGTTGATCATCTGCGTGTTATGCCGGCGCTCTAGTGGATATCCTCGAATAGGTACGGGAAATGCTACGCCTCGTTCCCAGGTTACATACGTGTTGTAAATGCTGATTGATTCTTTAGGTCGCATTTCCCGGGAGGTATTTGTATACCCTTGCGGCGATATTTGCTGGCAGATGCCCTGATAAAGAGGCTTTTCAGACCTTGACGAGAGGGACACATTTGGTACTATGCGTCCCTCTCGAGAAGGTCTGGAAAGGCTCTTTATGATGGCATCTGGTGGTTAGTATCGTTGGAATAGTATCTGAATAGTCCTATGGGCGCTAGTCATTGGCGTATGTCTAGCACGGAGATCTTTCCGGACGTTTTACAACAAGGAGCCCCTTGGCACCCAGGCTTCTTATCGCAAAAGAGCCGGGTATATCTCCGTGCTAGCCAAATATCAATAACTGGTATATGCAGTTGTGTTTGGTTTTTATGTTAATTGTTTGGTTTTTATTGGGACATATTCAAAATGTCGTCCGCTGATTTATTGGCTTGACTTGAAATGTTTCATTTTTTTTTCCTATATTTTTAGTTCTCACGGTTGCCTAACGATTCAACCTCTTAGGGTCATCGAGCGTTCTTGGATTTTGGCAGTCATCAAATTTAATCTAGTCACTCGTTTCTACTCTATCATCAAATTTTGTAAATCCTATAGTATATGAGTGCTTCAGCTGATAGCTCACATTAAAATTATTGAAATGAGGAAGATCGTTATATACAGCTCTAATGGTATGGCTGAGTCTAGATCTCGGTGGCCCGAACAAATAAAGTAGAACTAAGGACCAAAATTTTTCAACACAAATCGAATAGAAAGCTCTAGAGGGTATTTTTGCTGATAGATGCTGCTAACTGCTTCATTTTCCTGCTGCTCGTGCTCGTTCTCTCGCGCGCGGGATTCGTATGGAACTTCTCTGGTCTATATTCTTGCTGGATATGGCAAACGCGATTTCATTCCAAATTGGAAGTAAACGGATACACGAGTTAATGGCTTCGTTGATTTATGGCCGGCCTATTCTTGTTTTTGAAGTCCCTATATCGGATTGGGGCATCGCCAGCGACTGCGCACGCGATGCATATCAGAAGTATGGCGCTGGAACGCTATTCGATGTAGTAAGCCTACTTCACACTAGTTGCATTTGAGTGGTTCTTCTTTAAGATGAATAGCATCAAAGTGGCGCGTAACACACCCGGGATCATGAAATATCTGAAAGCGAACCTTGTCCGGAAGCCCTTCACTTGCGAAGCATTGAAAGCATGCCTCTGGCTGCTTAGCAGTTTCAAGGTACTCCCTGGTGGCACGTAACGGCTTGCCACATATAGGGGCAGGTACCTTGCATGAGTCGATATCACTTCGGGTCTGCTGTAAATCCTTCGGCTGGGCTATCGGTCCAGTCGGCGAAGCAGATTTAGGAGCTTTCTGTTTAGGCCGGCCCCTCAATGGGCCTCCTTCAAGGACGTCACAATACTGGACAACCGCTGCAGCACCCGTATCGCGCCGATGCCACTTATCCTCCAACGAGTTAGAGATAGGGTAGGAAAGAAGGCTCTGCACGAGATGTAACTGAAGGGGGTGTATGGTGTCCTCTAAGGAGGGGTTGTCTCCATTCTCTTCCTTGACCGTAGCGCCCGATAGCTGTGCCTCGATATCTAAAAAGGCTTGCTCTTTATCAAATTTCTCTCTGATCTGATGCCGTAAGCTCCGGTGTAGCCTTTTCCGCGTATTTCTCACCTCCTTCTCCGGTTGCTGGAGTCGGAGAAGCAGGCCGGGTTGCTGAGTCTCTTCGTATTGCGCACGTATCTTGCCTAAATTGCGCCGGGCCTCTTCTAACTCGGGATGATCTTCAACTTGCGCCCTTTGTTGAGGAGTCAAGTAGCGTGGGCGTCGCGTGTCTCGCTAACAGCTTTGCCGGGTGACGGCTCGTATCAGTTCCACATCCGGGTCGAGGCCACAGATAACTCGGATCATGTCGGTGTCGAGTTGCAAGGGATGATAGTGGTTGAGAAAGGTGCGGGGGCTAGTATGCTTTATGATCAACATATGTTGCTCCTTGCTCACCCACCCTGCGGACTACATCAGCCACCAACTTGATAGGGCAAATCAAATTCACAGTATCTAAAGAAGAACTCACCGCTTTCGTTGATAACTTAACCAGATCGAAATGAACTCGTCCGTACGGTCCATACGTCTGTCCAGTCGCTCTCCTCGAGATCTGACGGTGGGCTTTCGTGACCTGGCACACCTGCCGCAGCTCTGGATTATGCTCAGCTGACTGCTCGCTCATACGCCCGACAATTTCCATTCCTTCCACCATTTTCTCGAGTATCTTAAGTGTCTCGGTGTGCATATGGCCCATTCTCCGATGCTATACGTCTGCTGTTGCTTTAGAGACTAGCGGTTTCTCTGAGCTTCGATTGGGCTTCTTAGTCGGACGAGGCCGGTGCGCTTCCCTTTGCCATCTTTGGGTCGCGAGCGCTATCTCTATCTCGTTTATGTTCGATCACCCATATTTCATATCAAAACTCGATCTTCGCTATCTCCTCTCTATGACAGACTAGAATATCTTGATCTGATCCTATTTGACGTCGTGATCTCAAAGAAGCTTCGAGGACGCTAGGTTCGACAGGAAATTTGGCGAATAGAGCACGTTGCTCAGCTTGATCACTACGGTCTCTCCTATACGAGGTCTTTTGCCTCCAATTCGTACTTCCCCGATGCCGCTCACGTCTGTCTGCGAGTCTCCAGTCCGAATGCTATTAGTAATTGGTTTGAAGCTTGTGAATCGGCTTCTGTCGTTACAGACATGGCACGACGCGCCTAAATCAAGGACCCAGCTCTTCCGCAGAGCATACGAGCCTTAATCTTGCGTCGTTGTGGCAATGTTCTTTTGGGTGTTGACTATCAAATCCTCTTTCCTAGGCTATGTGTTTACGGGACCGTCAAGCTGAGAGGTAAAGGAGCTATACTCTGGCGCGTCTATCTGAACACTCAGAAATGACTTCTTCTCTTCCTGCTCTCTCGCTTGTTGAAGTCTTCTCTCTATTTCAACCCGTCCTTCAGTCCTTCTCCTCAGAAACCACACTGCAGAACGACTGAGCTTGTAGGGTCTGGCTATGCAAGCTATTGTCTTCACGCTAGTCTCGGTGACGTGGATATGGAGTCTTCCATTTCCATATGAGAAATTGGACGGTTAATGGGACCTTAATTGAACCATGCTATCAATTTGGTAGGGGGCTATCGGTTAATCATCGTTCAGCTTTATCTTCGCCCTCGGCCAGATAGTGCTACTATTATTGGCCTTCACCGCTCGTCTTCGAGTAAAGCCACTAGACAACGAGAAAGCGAGGCGGAGCCACTCTTAGGGCATCCGGTATAGGGATAGACGTCTAGCTATCATTAGTTCTTTCAAATTCGCAACGTATTTATGTCGCTATGCTTTCTCAATAAGGATCACATTCAACCAGGGTAAACTCGACCCAGTTACTCGTAGGCACCAATCTTGCGGATCAAATACCCTATCATAAATCCCCACCACAGTATCTTGATGATCTTGAAAATGTCCCCAATCCAAACAGTCAATTAAAGCTCCCTTGAACCCGTACCGGAACTTGTCACCGGGTGCTACATGTTGCGGGAAGTCAGTCACCTCCCGCGTAAATGACCACGACTCACCAGGTTTTAGGGCCACGAAATCATTCCGGTCGTTACGGCCAACATTTACTGGAATGATAGTAGCAAACCTACAATCGTGGTGCCTAACCAGGCCCCCAAGTTCATATGGACTCCACTCGTCCTTGTCCTTTTCTCTAAAGTAGAGCCTGAATCCGTCCTGGCGGCGATCGATATCTTCCTAAGGATTGAAGACTGCTTGGAGTGGCATGCGATATGGCTCTAAAGTATCTAGAGGAGGCCTAATTAGGCCTTTGATGCCGTCATAGCAACTGCCACACTGCCACGATCAAATGGTGTCGGCAGAAAATGGCTTTGAGGGAGCCGTATTCCGGTCAACTCGCCGCGCCCAGAGAGAGGAGGCAAGGGTACGAAGGGGCATAGCGCCCAGGGTCGCATGCATCTATTTTATGCCTGCCTCAATTTGGCCTGGCAGAAAAATAGTTAACTAACTAACCTTGGAAGAATACCTGAATGACCTACATAGTTATGCACTTCTCAGGATATAGACCTAGATAAGGCGCCACGTGACCGATAAGAAATAAATTATCGCGCCGCAATGCGCCTCGAGCTTCGAACAAGGAGACAATACCCAAAAGGCCGAAACTAAATACTCTCTACCTCCAATGAAACCGACAGATGCAGCTTCCAAGCAGGCCACTCTTCACGAGACCCCCGCCATGTTCCGACCCCCTGTGAACCGTGCGATGCGCAGACTCGACCGGTCATTTTTCCGAAGGAACGTGCCCCTCTCCGTCGCCCAGGTTTTTAAACAAGGCGATATTTCGAACGTGCGGAAGGATTTGGCCAAGAGCCACGACCTCCTGGTCCTGCCACGCATTAGCTCTATCCGTGAAGTGAAGGATCAAGATGGCAAGGTGTGGAAAGCTATGTTGTTGCGCGAAGACCTGAAGATTGATAGTACGTTTATTGGGCTTGGGTCGGCCCCAACTTTGATGGACATATGGGTTCTAATTGAAGTGTATAGATAAGGCAACGTGGTCGCCTACTATCAACGAGCTCGTAAATAAGGGAACGGTCGCCTTGGGGCCTTATGAATTGGTATTGGAATATGACCATTGGTCATACGGTATGCTTGCAATCATATTTTCTCCTTGGCCAAGTATTCTTTGTTAATATTCTCATAGCTGAGATCATCTCGTCAATTCTACCTGAGGACCTGATGAAAGAGATCCCTCAAGGCTTCACTCAAGTGGGGCATGTCTGTATGTTCGTCTGAGTCACTGGCTATAACCCCCCTATTGACGAAACATGACGAAACAGTGCATTTAAACCTCCGTGACCGATACTTGCCATATAAGCACATACTGGCCGAGGTGCTTATGGACAAGAACCCGACCATTCGCACCGTCATCAATAAGACCGAAGATGTCGGCTCACACAGCCAGTTCCGCACCTTCCCATTCGAACTGCTGACGGGCGAGAATGATCTTAATGTCATCCAGCATGAGCAGGACTGTGAGTTCCGGTTCGACTATGCCCGTGTCTACTGGAACAGCCGTCTGGAGACCGAGCATCGCCGCCTGGTCGAGAAGTTCGAGCCCAGCGAAATGGTCTGCGACGTGATGGCCGGCGTCGGCCCCTTCGCTGTGCCAGCAGGCCGGAAGAAGATCTTTGTCTGGGCCAACGATCTCAACCCGTATGGATTTGAAGTTATGCAGGATGCTATTCCCCGTAATAAGGTACAAGATTTCGTTACACCTTTCAACCAGGATGGTCGGGAGTTTATCCGTTCCTCAAGTCGGTTGTTGCTCGACGCGAAGCCTCTTACCGTCACTATTCAACCCAAGGTGGGCAGAGAGAAGCAGCGTCAGGTCGCGCTAGGCAACGGGACGCTACCCGCGCCGAAGATATACACTCGTCCTACCGTTGTCAATCACTATGTCATGAACCTGCCTGCTACGGCCATTGAATTCCTTGATGCCTTCCCCGGGCTCTATGCTGGCGAGGAGCACATATTCGCACCCAATACGGAGCAAAAACTGCCCATGGTCCACGTTTACTGTTTCTCGGGACACTCAGATAACGAGGTGGATGATCACATCGATATCTGCGAGAGAATCTCTGAGCGTATCGGGCACAAGATCACTACAGACGACTGTGTGGGAGGCAAGGGCAACCAGGAATTGGAACTCGCTATTCACAATGTGAGGCTAGTTAGTCCCAAGAAGCAGATGTTCTGTGCTAGCTTCCGCCTGCCGCGGGAGGTCGCTTTTCGGAAGGTATAGAGTTGTTGTATAGCTGCATGTGAGGCGTTGGGGACTTGCTCCATGGACAAAAAAAATAAGCCTCTGGTACCTTATGAGACGACACCTATCATAGTACTGCTAGTAATAAATAAGTATTGGCTTCCCATATCGGATTCTATTGTTTTACTTCCTGAAGGAGAAGGCGGTAAGTGTGTCACCGCCTTGAAATGCCGCAAGTGAAACTGCAGAGATCAACGTCGCGCCGAACAAGTCACCTCATCTTCTTTACAGCAGATACACGGCGTCGACGAAGTAGCTTCGGGCAAGTTATTTTCACCAATACATTTGATTGAGAGTCACTGGGCTGCATACGCGAAACTACGCAATCTCGCCCCTCAGATCGCACAATGAGCGTCCCACTTCCCCCACCCACGCACCGCAAGCGCGCGCTGCCGCAAGGCGAGCTCGAAGCCGCCTCCACGCTCAAGCTGGGCGCTGACCAACACACGCACACACTCTCACTTTCGGAAGCAAGACTCGTTATCCACAAGGTGTTGGAGAACAAGCGGCGCGGGGGCAACAAATACGAAGAGCCGGAGTAGGTGGACCACAAACCATCCGGGGTCGAGACCGAATGCTTACCTGTAATGCTTTCTTTTTTACAGGAACTTGACCAAGACGTTGGATTATTTGGATGTCTTTGCCCGGTTCAAGGATGAGGAGAACATTAAAGCAGTCGAACGCCTTTTGAACTCTCATACAGAGCTGGAGATGTTCGAGCGGTCGCAGCTGGGTGAGTTTTGATTTGCACTGCCCCTTCGCCCATCGGCCAAGACCTTGTCCGATCCATGGCACATGCACCTGCATAGCACTGTCGGAAGGAACATCTGATAGCCTCGGATTTACTGACTTCTGTCTTCCTCTGAACAGGTAGTCTGTGTTGCGACAATGCCGAGGAGGCCAAGTCCCTCATCCCAAGTCTTCAGAACAAGATTTCTGATGGAGACTTGCAAGAATTGCTGGATGAGCTGACCAAGCTGCGCAATTTCACCGAGTAAAACATTCCAAGCCGATCGCATTTTCACCGTGGATGCCTCATTTTTAGGAGCATGGAGTTTGAAGGCGTTATTTTTCTTGTTGGTTTTAGCAGGATTTGCGAGTGAAGATGCTCACATCAACTGATTTCAACGGATTAACAGGCCATAGGTACATATGGGGGGATTGATGATTCATAATAGAAACCTTCCCGGGCCAACCATAGCTCATTTCTTATTACATCTGGCAGTTTGGCCAAGTCCGTTCCGTTTGCCACCGGGAATAGTAATTTAGCACATGTGCCGGGGAACGTGTCCTCGACTCCGGGGTGTTCCACTCCGGGACTAGCATGTGAAGCTAAGACATCCTGGTTTGGGAATGTATTACATATTAGATTGCACAGCGGTCAGAGGAGACAGCGAGTTACGCACGTACAGGACTAGAGGTGCATAGAATGCACAGAGTACATACATATATTGTATAGACTCTTAGGCTTTTCCCTCCACATTACCACCCCACAGTTTACGATTGCAGAGTTTCTCGGGCGCTACTGCGACTTTAGTATGGGACAGACTGCGATTGGTCGGGTGGAAAGCCGTTATCACTGGTTGCTGATTGGCCCGGGAGATCCTGGTACAACTCTCACTCGACCAGTCAGAAAGCCACTAATACATGCAGGAAGACAATCCCTGGGGAACGGGAGAGGAAAAAGGGGAGATTTAAATAGATTTAATAGATTTAAATATTTTTTTAAATCAGATTAGGCCATTCTGAGGTTCTTATTATCTAAATATTTGATCTATATCCCCGTCTCTGTAAGAGCTAAGTGAAAATGATGACCTAAGGATATTCTGTACGTAATGCAATGTCTGCTTTCAGAACCAATCAGCAAGGGACAGCTTATCTTTGACAATTAAAGTATCATAATTGTCAGTCACTTGCTTAACTTGATGGGGGTTTTTGTTACGAGAGGAAAAAGCTGATCTTCTGGAACTCGGGAAAGTAACCATATTTTTGGTGTTAAAGAATTTATATTACCTATTAGATCGTAGATCGATGTCATCATATTCTTTCTTTTCTTTCTCTCTCTTCCTCCTTCACTTTATTCCCCAGATCTTGAACGGGTAGGAATGACGGAGCGAACTATTCGGCATCTCATCCTGCTGCAGTCACTTGCAGGTTCATCTGCCTGATATATCTCACTTTCTGATCACCGGTGCCGGCTTAGGATTATCGCGAACTTATTTCGGAGATAACCAACTTTTTTTTCTGTCTGATAAGCGTATGTGTCTCTCTTATCACCGTGATCTTATCCAATGACTGACTCTGTATGTTCAGAAAATAAGAGATCTTGAATACGCTAGATCCTAGATTGCGGAGTTACGCCTCTGGAGTACACTCCGTGAAGACCCTATCACCTCTTTTATCTCCGTTCCTATTTGCCCGATTATCGTGCCTCCCAGAGCTAGTTCCGGTCCACATGGCTACTGTTATCACCCTCCAGCCTTCGGGCTATTCCCAAAGCCATTCCCCTGATCTCCGCCGAAAGACGGGCTCGACCCCAGCGCTCTCCCCATCCCCCATATCCATCAACTCGACCCTTCCCCGCGTACGGAATGGAGCTAGCTGTGACGCTTGTCTCCGCAGAAAGAGCAGGTGTGCCATGAATGAAATGGTCAATAAATGCTATTCATGCGACTTCCACCGCCAGGAGTGTACCTTTACCCTCACAGCCCAATCCGAGGTTCCATCCAAGAAGAGGAAATTGGACGAAGGGCAGGAACCCACAGAAGGAATTAAGCGGTATGGCAT
Source organism: Penicillium egyptiacum (assembly GCA_911456345.1). NCBI lineage: Eukaryota > Fungi > Ascomycota > Eurotiomycetes > Eurotiales > Aspergillaceae > Penicillium > Penicillium egyptiacum. The sequence goes on from CAJVRC010000905.1 coordinate 665,712, forward strand.
TCCAACAGGCTGGGGATATACCTCGGCTCCATATATAGAGAGAAATTGTGCTCTAACAATACCCAGACCCTCTACAATCCAACCGGCGCATTCAATCCCGGAGACCGAGTCTCACCTAGCAGTGAACATGATTCGCCCCGGGTTCTTTAACCAGACAACTCAGCATATTGGCATGACCACTGAGCTAGAGCCAACCTTACTAGAATATCTTCCGCTGGACCAATACGACGAATGCACAGTCTCGAACTCACGTGTGCGGAGATGTGCCGACGACGGCACCTTTATGCGCGTCGTGGACACCGCGCCTGGCGGTGACTCACAGGCCCTATCACTCGATGCTATTGAGAGCATGGTCGCTCCCTACGGCTCTACACTGATCGAGAAGTTCTTCGACCATGTACACCCCTCGTTCCCAATTTTGATAGAGGAAGTATTCCGCCAATCATACCGTGAGCGCCGTGGACTCTCACCCCTACTACTCGCCGCAGTCTACGTCTTGACATTGAAGTTCGTCGACGTCGGTGCCAACTCGCAAACTGCGCGCAAACCCGATGCCGCACGGCTAGAGGCTTCGGCCTTGAAGCTGCTGATGGATTCTTTGCAATTCCCCAGTGTCTCGACTATCCAAGCCGGGCTCCTGCTGACACAGAAGTCGACGCTAGCTACAGCATCATTAAATGGTCAGCTGGTCACGGCCGCTTTCGAGCTGGGTCTGCATCAGGACTGCACGAACTGGCGTATGGAGACGTGGGAGAAGGGCCTGCGGAAACGCCTCGCGTGGGCTTTGTATATGCAGGATAAATGGTCCTCGCTGGTACACGGCCGACCCTCGCATATCTTCGCCTTCAACTGGACGGTCAAGGATCTCGTGGAGCAGGACTTCTCGGATGCCTTTGCCTCCGGCACTGACTCCTCGCACGATGAAACCGCCGTCGGCCACGGGCCTCTTCTTTTCTGCCACATGGTCGCACTAACAACCATCCTCTCCGACATCCTCGATCGTTTCTACACATTGCACGCCATTGAAGAGTTCTCCGCCGCCGGAAACCAGCGCACACGCATGATCTTAGAAAAGGCCAAACCAGCCCAAATCCGGCTTAAAGACTGGTTCTCCTCCCTTCCACCATCCCTCAAGATGGAAACCTCAACTGGCGAACTCGTCGAAACAATAACAGACGAACACGCCCGCAACGGCGCCCTTCACCTTGCCTACTTCGCCACCGAAATCACCTTACACCGCTGCATCGTCCGCTCCCTCCTCGCCGAAGGCACAGACCAGTACCTCGCGCACATCTGCCGCTCCGCCGCAAAGACTCGTCTGATCTCCGCAATGGACTTTGTCAACCGCCTCCGCCCTGCTCACCTCCGCTCTTTCTGGCCCGCCTCCGCACGCACCAACTTCTCCCTTATCGGCTCTTTCGGCATGCTCCTTCGCATCACCGCCCCGACAAACGAGGAGGCAGACTTCTACCGCGTCCGGCTGTGTGAATACCGCTGGACTCTAGGTGTCAGCCACAAGAACGCCGAATTCATGGGCTTTGCCTTGCAAAGTCTTGATAATGCCACCGCTCTACACAAGCACGTCCCCGCGAAGCCGGGCATCGAGGAGCTCATGGCGTCAACTAACAAGCATGCGCCACCACGCATGCCGACTACAGCGCTTGGCTCTTACGACGAGGCTATGATGGATGCCGGCGGCACGGCGGCTTCGAGCTCGGTTATGTCGGGTCTTGCGTCACCAGCTACGTCTGTTAGTGATATGGAGGATGGAGAAGCCTCTATGGCACCCCTGTGATCACATCCACCCCTCTTCCATCTCTTCTCTCTTCGCCTTAGCTTCAACTCCGCCCCGACCTCACATCCTACCTCATTTCCAGCCTTTGGACTCTCCCTGGTGTCTTCTCGTGATTCCCCTTCTGCTCCAGCGTTTTCTCGGGAATTTGCTCTTGATTTTCTGGGATGCAGCGCCTGATTTATTTGAAATTATTACCCCATGTATCGAGTCTGCTTACGCAGCAGACTAGAACCTGTTACCTTGAAGGAATTACCCTGGCTTTGGAATATGTGCATTGGACCGGATTACGCTTGGTGCATGCCTTTGGTTCTCCTTTTGGCCCAATGTTGTAGACAGGAATTATGTGTATAGATTGGATAATGAATTATGATTTTATTCTTTTGACGATGGCCCTATATATCCAAGGATGACAGCATAGTAGTAATCTCTAAAAGCGATGCTGGTTTCAGCTTTGAGATACAATGTTTGTCGAAGTGCTTTGCGAAATATTCTGGAACTATTTTAGTTCTCCACTCCGTCTGTAGCCGTTCTAGACAAAAATGATAAACCATCTGTCATGCGGAGCCAACAAGGCCAGTTCCTAATATTTTAATGGTCCCCTCCTTCCAGGTCAACTCGTAGCCTTTGCTTAGTTCATAGATGTTAATGATTTATATATTATAATTCATCATCTTTAGACAAAAGATACTACGCCTTATTCGGATAGTCGGCAAATTATCTAGCTCGCTTTCCTATTGCTTAGCTCGGCTTATACCGGAAGTCGGCCGGGGGCATTAGTGTACGTTAAAAAGAACGAGCGGACTAACACCGAGCACTTCTTTAGAAGTGTGGATAATGTTGACGCTATCGAAAAGGACACAACGGATGAGTAGGATCTCAGAGACGAGGATTTAAAGAGTCTTTACTACGGCCAGATAAGCTTGGTGCTTCTACCAGCAGAAAGATGCCAGTGACCGATCCCAGTCGCCTCATCCGCCTATACTAAGTAGCGTTCGAACTGGAAAGATAAGGGTGATTCAGGTAATGGCGTCCCGGCTGGACCGCAGAAGACTACTTGAGAATTGTTCATCGTAATTTGGGTGCTAGGTAATGGCGTAGCTTCCGCGACGCCAGCTGGCCCTACTAGTGCGCTAGAGTTTTAGTAATTGATCTTGTCTCCAAAAGCACAATTCTTACCATCGACAACATAGCTTTCAGGGCCAAGCAAGGTAAAGGGCATCGGAGGTGATATTGCCCACTAGATATCGCTCTGAGGTACTAAAGAATGCTGCAGATCGTTGTCTAGTTATCCCAACCAACATCGTTGCCGCCATAGTACGATAGGTTAGTGGTCAAGCACGGAGTTTCAGAATAGCCACACACAGGGGCCGGTGTTAGAAGTAGAAGAGAGTCTAGAGGCGAAGCCCGGGGTGTGTGGGACTCTAGCAGCGGAGTAAACTCCGAAGTCAACATCGACATGTTACCATAACGCGCAGGATCTCCAGTGACAATGGCCTCTATTGACATGATATAAATATTCAGCACCAAAGAAAGCGCTTGTTGAGTATATAGAGGCCATCCGAGCATTAGGGCCGTTCTTTGCCGTGCTGGTGGCCGTGGAATGAATGACCATGTTTCTTGTGGAGTTCCAGATGACTTTTTGCGTGTTGATTGGCAGTGCTCAAAATGTGTGCTTATCTTTCCAGGTTGTTCTTCTTCGCGGAGACTTTCTATTTGCATACGGAGCCACTTACCGGTGGAGTGGAGGGAGCAACAGACGAAGAAGGGGCTGCATTAGTTGAGACAACAGTAGACGAGCGAATGCCACCGTTCTTGCATCCCCCATAGACAAAGTTTGGGTTTGATGCAGTGGCCACGGCGGAATTGCGGAACGGATCGCACCGCCCACCAGTGCTGAAAAGCCAGGATTCGCACTCATTTAGATCCTCACATTTTGACGCACAGGCTGTAGCATGGATGATATTGGTGCTGAACGGGAGTGGGGCGCTATTGAAAAAGGCGATGGTGTCTTGAGTGACTGATTCGCGGCAAGCGGCGTTGACAGTGTCGACCGCTGTACATTTTCGCTCTTTTTCTCCTTCGGCTACGCTGGCAACGGCTGAGGCGGATGTTATCAGCATGATCGACGCCTAGGCAAATTCCGGAGTATGCTGGAAGCGGAACGGCCAGCCACTAGTCAGCACATTTAATGGCACGGCAAACGCCGTAGACTGGGTTAAAATCAAGCGAGAGACGGGATCTCGCCCTTCTTCTTTATCTATAATTACTATATCGACTCTTTAGAGACTAAAGATAGTTAATCTATAATACTAGATATAATATAACTAATAATTATAGGCGGAATATTTATAAATCGCCTAGGCCTTGACATTTCCCATGGGAGTCCCACCATGGGCATGCCCGTGGGCATGCCCATGGGCTACTGGGAATTCCCATGGTGGGACTAGACCCCCCGTGGGAGTCCCATGGGAAATATGGGAATTCCCATGGGACTACAAACAATGCAAACAGGGAGAAACTCGTGACTTGCATAATTGTACGGCTTTATGCTGGTTT
>CAJVRC010000906.1:0-32709 GCA_911456345.1 Penicillium egyptiacum
GGCTGGGTCCGGTCAGTGGCCTTCTCGCCTGACGGCCGGCTGCTAGCGTCTGGCTCCGATGATGAAACTGTACGGCTCTGGGACCCGGCGACGGGCGCGCTACAGCAGACTCTCGAGGGCCACTCAGACTCGGTTCTATCAGTGGCCTTCTCGCCTGACGGCCGGCTGCTAGCGTCTGGCTCCGATGATGAAACTGTACGGCTCTGGGACCCGGTGACGGGCGCGCTACAGCAGACGCTGAATGTGAAGGGGCACGTCGACTATCTTGAGTTTTCTCAGGATGGCTCGCATCTAATCACTAACTTGGGGACCCTTGATTTTCAGTTCGGCCGTCAAAATCGTGTTTCTAACTCAACCCATAGGAATTGGGAGATCTTCATCGAGCAAAGACAGTGGATAAAGCTAAATGGCAAAAGTGTACTATGGCTTCCTCCTGGTTATCGTCCTAGTTGTTCTGCGATTTATGGCAGTTTACTTGCCCTAGGACATGCATCAGGGCGAATCTCTTTCATAGGATTTCGTGTATAGCAGGTGTCAACAATTTTTATATTCTTTCCTCCCTCTATTTTCTAATCGCTTTATGAAAGAAGGGCCTGGGAGAAGACGAGAATTTATATCGCTCTAGGTTCTGTGGAATGTGCTACTAAGTTCTACGCCGTTCTAAACCTTATAACTAGTCTCAGCGGCCGCAGAGCACCTGGAGATCCTGTCACGGATGAGGTGCAGCTTTGAGAGGAAGTCGCGGGACATATTGCGAGCCTACCGTAGCGTTGGTTGACGCTCAAGAGTCATGAATGGAGGAACAAACCTATGGCTACGGTGGGAGTGAAGGATAGCGTGGTAACATGTGTATAGCAGTTTCATGTAAATTACACCAGGTGACGTTCCATTCGCGCTATGCAAATGTGGAACATGGAAGCCAATCTGGAATTTAGCTGTAACATGAACAAAAATCGTATTACAGTAGACTATCCAAGGTTAGTAGTACACTGAAGCACCAGCATAGCCTTCATCATGTAAGAGGTTAGATAAAGTCCAAGGCTGCGAAGGAAACTGAGACAGGGTTGGCTGGAATTAAGCCAGATCGCCAGACCTCCCACACATTCTCGACCCCTTACTAGAACATTCTATAGATCATTCGGTGATTTACAACAACGCATGAAACGAGGAAACCCAATTGCGTTCCATACGATGATACGGCGAAGTAGGGGTTGTTTTTAAGTAGCCAAATACGGACTAGCGTGGTCTCGGCCACAGCCTGAGAAAAGAAGCGTGTGTCTGCAGGGTAAACTGTTTCCGAATCCTACTGTATAACAAAGGTGACGGGAGATTAGACGATGCGGAACCGTGGACAAGGCAAAACGAATGTTGGAAGATTCGAAGCTTTCTCTGCTGATCCGATAAGAAATTCCTTTTTTGGTCTATGTTGTACCCTGTTTTGCTCTGTCGGCGGAGATGTCCGCATGGTCGCCACCTGTGCCACCTGTGCCACCTTATTTTTGGATATCCAGCCACTGTGTTTATACCAACTTGCAGTTTGACCGGAATAGAACGAATATCATGAATAGAGGAAGTGACACGAAATATGATTGTCTGAATCCTTGGGGAAGTGTACGTATGCATCTGCGTAAGACGGGTGTCCCAGCCCCTCCCACCATACCCGAATAGGACTAAATGATCATCGACTCGGGATGATATCACCAGGAATGAAAACCCGTTGTCGGGGTTTTCCACACTGTGTACATGTACGGAGACGGAGGATGAATTCCTGACGATCTATTATATGTATATGCATGGCTGAGTTCGGCCGAATATGAAGTATATACGTGTGGGGGTGGACGTAATCGATGCTTGGCATCTTGAAATATTATATCTATTCTCATAGAGTTTAAAAGGGAAATTCCTAATCTTGAAATGGTGGGTCCATAATAAATTGCGGACTTTCCCCCTATCAGTCCTTCTGGACCCTTAAAAACTTGATCTCCTCTCTTCTACTTGCGCTTCTACAATTGCCTAGCCTTCTCAACCAAATACTCCCACCCTCTACATTCGTTCCCGAGGCAACATGCTCTCTACTCTTCGCCTCTGCCTCCTGGCCGTGACTCTACTTTTCAACTTCTCCTCCGCATTCCCCCTCGTCAGTCGCGAGTTTCAATGGTCCTTCACCCTCTTCCCGTCACCCTCATGTAACGGGACTATCGGTGACCCTCATGTCGGGTCTGGCAGCACAGGCTGTCGCGCAGATCTCCACAGCGTCGCCTCTGCCTACACGCTCAACTCTCTCGCCGAAAGCTGCCGCATCGAGTTTTTCGATAACACCATGTGCGACCAGAACGAACTCTCCGACATCGCCAGCCAAGCCAATACCACTCAAACTTGCCGCATAGCTGGAACGACACGCCGCTATGGTTCATACCAGGTCACCTGCACCTGAACATCTTCAAACCTCATCTCAAATGCCACTGTTTGAAACAGTGAAGGGTCTCTGGCGGGTTCCTAGATTCTACGCGCAATTTTTTTGGAAAGTCCGCTAGGAGATCGATTGTGATCCCTCGGTGGGAAAGGATATATATAGAATATTTAATGATACCCTTAGATTAATGAAATGAGTTTACGATGGTCAATATTTTCAGCCTTTCAACCTTGCGCTTTTCCCCTGCTATTTACTCGTCGACGAGGGTTCAATCCACGGTGATCGCACGGTCTGTGTCTTCTGGTATCTGGTATCGGGCGGTTCGTGCCGACGGCCGATGCAAGTTGACTGGGATCAGCCTGATGAAACGGGGACGCGCAATGGCGGGCGGCCTGATGCACTACTAGTAGGGATCATTTTTCATGCGACACGCCAGGGTAATGAGACCATTGGTGAAATATTTTAATTGGGAAGATCGCTCGCACGATATGATGCACATTGGTCTTGACTGGTCTAACTTGACGGTTGACGTCCATGGGGGTTATGATACCGAATTTACAGGTGTACATGTTCCTGCACTCTGCATATACTTAGCGCGCGGCTATAGATTTATCTTAGTAGACAAGACTCTGCGGGCTTTATGCGCTCATTTGCCAGAAGTCAGATCTTCTTGGTCTCGCTCGGAGTTAAGGCAGTGCCTTTCCGGGAATGGATAAACCCCGAGCAAAACTACAACGCCGCAAACGGATGGGCATATTTTCGCATATAGTCGTTAAATTCTTAATACAGCCCAATCGTAGTTTTCCATAGTCGCAAACCCCTTGTAAACTGTTCAATTATGACAGTAAAAGCCGAGGTATTGGACGGTGCCACTAGCCCACCAGCGGCTGTATCATTCTTTGATCCGTCTATCAAGGAGGTTCGAGAGCGGGTGTTCTACCAATGGGCGCGCACTCGTAAGCACGTCCAAAATCTGGGGACTCACGGCATGCAAGGGAAACTAACGGAAATCATCAGTGTTAATTCTGTGCGTCTTTGTGTTCGCTGTGCTATCTCTCTTTTGGGGAGCCCAATACGGCACTGAGGCCAAGTACCCAGCGTTGAAGGTATGGATTGTCGATTTCGACGGCCAAGTTGATCCATACCGCTCCAACGACACCATAGTTGGTTCAGCAGTTACGGATGTCACCAAAAGAATGCTGCAGTCTGACGGCTTCCACCTCGGCTACACTATTAAATCCCCTGCCGACTTCAACTATGACCCTTTGGCCGTGCGCCAGGGCATTTATGATGAACATGCCTATGCCGCTGTGATAATCAAGCCCGACGCAACAGCGCTGCTCCGAGATGCAGTCTCCAAGGACAATACAACATACGATCCGACCGGTGCCATCGAAACAGTTATCATCTCCGCGCGCCATGAAACAACATACTACACCTATATCCTACCCGACCTGGCCAACCTACAGGGAATGGTGCTAGCAGAGTTTGGCCCGAAATGGGTCCGATCTCTCGTCTCATCCGTCAGCAACTTGTCATCCATCCCCCCACAGGCGATCAATCCGGGCATCGGATTCACGACCGTCGACCTACGTCCTTTTGCCCCGGCTGTCGCTTCGCCTGCCGTGACCATCGGCTTGATCTATTTGATTATCATTGCGTTTTTCAACTTCCCCTTCATGATGTCCATTCATGCCCAGTTCATGAAACCAAATGGCCATCCGCCGCTAAAGGTGCCACACTGGCTCATTTGGCGCATTCTCTCGAGCATGGTGGCTTACTTCTTCCTTTCGCTGTGTTACTCACTCGTGTCTCTGGCTTTCAGGATCCCATTCAGCAATGATTCTGCGTCGAATGTCCTGTCCGCAAATAATCCGAATGCGTATAGTCGTGGCTCATTCGTTGTATTTTGGATGCTGAACTGGGTTGGCATGGCTGCTTTGGGATTCCCCTGTGAGAACATGGCTATGGTCCTCGGGTTCCCATGGAGTTCTTTGTTTCTTATTTTTTGGGTTATTACGAATGTTGCGACAGGGTTCTATGACATTGATTTGGCCCCGAAGTTCTATAGATGGGGGTATGCATGGCCGCTACATCGCAGTAAGTTCCCCCCTCATTTTGGTTACGGTGCTCTGTTGCTGATGATCAAACTTTATGTTCTAGTTGTCGAGGCTCTACGAACCATTATCTTCGATATCCATTCGCGCATTGGATTGGACTTTGCTATTTTGTTCATTTGGATTGCAATATCCCTGGCCCTTTATCCTTTCGCGGCCTTTATCATGAGGTGGAAGATGAAGCGGGGAATATAAAGCAGGGATAAAATAGGAAGTGAACAGGCAGTGAATATACAATTAATAGGTACGAACAGTCTGGGAAGCCTCTAGTCACCAGTGCGCCATAGACTTTGCCTGCAGTGCTAGTAGTATAGTGTGTAATATCAGTATTGTATACCTGTGGACGATTCAATACTCCCACCTACGCACACGCATTATTTCATATGTAATGCATGTGTGCATCAATGTACCTTATAGCTTGTTAGTTTCACTATAGAGGCCACTTAAACACATCGTGCAGCTCCCACTTAGGTGTCGCATAGGCCTCACTACGACAGTCTTAATGTTGGTTTACTCTGAAGATTCTGGGTGGATTGCTGGAACTATTTGACAGCATTTCCTTTGCATCTTGTCAAAGGCGAAGAACACGGTATTGATATCGCGATGTTTATCGAATTTGCTCAGAAGAAACTTGGGATAAAGCCGCGACTCATAACTCCCGACACTCTCCGACTGATAAGAGCAAAAGTAGGAATAGACTCATTTTCACACAACTCAACAATGTCCTCCTCGTCCTGAATTTTCTATAATCAATAGAAGGCTCCAGAACACCCTTAATCCTCCTGTGAGCGAGATCAACAGACGAGAAATCCCTCATCGCCAGAGTCTGAAAAGCAATGATATCAAGTAGCCAAAAAGCATGACCTTCATTCTCTTCTATCTTCCATCAACCATATTGGTCTTTCCCTCTGAGTTCCATCTCCAAGCGACCACCTGGTACGTTTCCCATCTATCGCGATCTTTCACTTTCCTCTCACTTCCAAGGTTTCCTCTCACTTTCACTTCACTTATCTTGGAAGTAGTACAGCATTCTACCGCTAGACCATAGCAAAAACCAAAATATCTGTTCGAGGCCTACGGAAGGTACCTTTAGATTCGAGAGTATGTATTACCAACCAATATAGGCCTACATATGTAATCTTGGAAAGCATCAATGAACTAACAGAAGGTCAGCTTTGGCAACCCCAGCTGCCAGAATTCGATTTGCTCAGCCCACGATCAGAATATTCCACTTATAATTGCCAGTGTATTTTGTTTGACACTAAATACAGGTTATAACGTTTGGTTGTTTACCTATATATTTAGGTACATACCTAGGTACCCAGGTAATGCATAACCTTGGAAATGTCAGGTGAACGGCCACCTGGCCAGGTGCACGTGGTTGAGCAAGTTCAGCCCTGAAATACTTCTTCTTCTAGAGATACCTCTTTCACCCGCAACTTTCTCCGCCAACAAGATGTCACTGAAGAGAATCATCATCTTCTTAAATTTCTGGTACGGGTACGCGTTTGTTGCATCCATTCATCTATTGAGGCGCACGTGCTCTCCTGCAGGTACCTGCTAGCCCTATCAATATGGCGCACAGTCTAAGTACCCTCGCGCCTATAGACAGATGAATAGACGTATCTGTCACCGACTGTCATAAAATGCGTCGATCTTTTGGTCTACTACCTATTTATTGCAACCTTATGTGTCTTTCCTTCTTCTTCTTCCTCCTTCGTCCCGAAAACGAGCATCTCGCAGTGGCAGACTACAGTTTCTCTATGCTATGCTCTGATCTTATTTCTATTTGTTTCTCATCGTTCCCGTCTATCATCAATCTAGTGAAATGGATACTCTCAACCCTCATCGGCAGGCGCTCTTGGCCACGAGAGAGCGCGCTGCAATGGACCCAGATTATCACTTCCGCCGCAATCCCCATGAGCGCCGTCGTCGCGCCCTTGCTAAGCTGGACGAAGCTCCCTTTGGCTGGGCACATATTCACACCGTTATCATCACCGGCCTTGGGCTCTTCACCAGCGCCTATGAGATGTTCGCCATCAACCTGGCGGTCACCATGCTGGGTATTGTTTATTGGCAGGGCGAAGACTCTGGTTCTGGTAAGATTCCTTTCGGCCTGGAGGCTGCCATCAAGGTCGCCACTCTTGCTGGTGCTGCGATCGGACAGCTCCTCCTCGGTTGGCTCGCAGACCGTATTGGCCGCAGACGCGTGTACGGCTATGGACTGATGGTCATTATCTTTACTACTCTGGCTCAAGTTATGTCCTCTTCCTCTCGTGCCCTTAGTATGTCTGGTCTCCTGATCTTCTGGCGAGTAATTATGGGTGTTGGAATTGGTAGCGTCTATCCTCTTTCTTCTGTGATCACTTCTGAGTAAGTCCTCTCGTTTCCACAAAAAGACAGCAGCTGACCTGACAGGTTTGCTACCACCAAATGGCGTGGTGCCATGATGAGTGCCGTCTTTGCCATGCAGGGCTTCGGCCAATTTGCAGCTGCCATAACCGCCCTGATTGTCACAGTTGGTTTCAAGAAGTCCCTGGAGAGTGCCAAGGACGTTGCTCACTGCACTGGAGCTTGCCAGCTCGCTGTCGACAAGATGTGGCGTTTTACCATCGGACTAGGGGCTATCCCCGCCTGTTTTGCACTCTATTACCGTCTAGCCATCCCCGAGACGCCTCGGTTTAACTTTGACATCACTCGCGACATCATTAAGGCGGATAAGGATGTTCGCACCTACCTGAGGAAACGGAGGGCGAACGGCACAAGGGAGCCACTGTACACCCCTCCAATTCAGAATGGTATCCCTGACTTTGGTCCCAAGGCCAGCTGGTCCGATTTCTACGGTCGCTACTCTCAGTGGAAGCATGGGAAAGTTCTTCTTGGTACAGCAGCGTCTTTGTTTTTCCTCGATATCGGCAAGTCCGCAGAAGTCCTCAATCCTGCACAGAAGCTAACATTGTATCAGCATTTTACGGTCTTGATCTGAACAACTCGATTACCCTTGGCGCTATTAACCGGACTGGTGCCAAAAACGTCTACGAAATTCTGTACCGCAATGCTGTCGGAAACCTTATCTTGATCTGCGCTGGTGCCATTCCTGGATACTTGGTTGCCATCGCCACTGTTGACAAGATCGGACGCATTCGTATTCAACTCCTGGGGTTCCTCATGCTGTCTGTCTTTTTTGCCGTGATTGGCCTTGCCAACCTGGATCAAAATGACAGCGGCCTGCTGGCTCTTTACGTTTTGACACAATTTTGCTTCAACTTCGGGCCCAGTACAACTACTTTCATCGTGCCCGGCGAGTGTTTCCCCACACGCTACCGCGCTACTGCCCATGGGATCAGTGTAGCCGTCGGCAAGATTGGCGCCATTATCTCGCAGTGTGTCTTTGTTCCTCTTGTTTACCGGGGTGCAAAGGCGCCTGGCGATGCACCCTGGCTCGATCATGTTATGCAAATCTTCTGTGGGTTTATGTTTTGCGGCTTTGCAACGTCCTTCTTCATCTCCGAGACCAAGCGCCAGAGTCTGGAGGTGCTTTGTGGAGAGATGGATCCGCCTCCTCGAACCCAGCATGCATACATCAGAGATGAAATCCCACTTCGAGCAGTTGGGCCTGTCCGTGTCGGAAACCCCGTAACTGTTTCCGCCGCCCCAAGAAAGCCTTAGAGGGCTTGCATGGCGTTTTGCTAGGTTTCATAGCTTTAGCTTTCTTTGATAGCTTTCAGGTATCTCGCAAATAACTATTCAATTAATCTCAATTTAGCCATACATTAAGACATAGCCCTCTCAGTACGTCTTTTGTTAGGTTCTGAACTCTCATTCTCTGTTCTCTCTCTACTCACATCCTCTGTCTCCATTTACCATTTCTTAACTTTCTTATTTCCGCCGCTCGCCGTCATATCCTCACCATTTGGCACTAGCTCTGACATCTCATTACATGCTCTTTCTACCTCAATCTGAAAATCTAAGGCTTTCAATGGCTAATTTCATGTGGGCCGACTCGATTCCGCCATACCGACCCCTCGTTCTCGGCTGGATCTAGATCAACCTGACTTCGTATAGTCACCTCTATAAAGCAAGGTTCCACGCGACATTTCATCTAAAAGTGTCTTCTAAGGGTCTTCCAGCGGCGACTTTGCGGAGCCCAAGCTCTCTGAGTCCGTTCTAGTCAAAAGCTAAGTCCACCTCATGATCACCGCTCTTAAACGCGCTCTCGACACCTGAGACCTCAGCCCTTCGAGCTTTTTACCAACAGATACCTAAGCTAGATACCGTAAATCTGTCCCTCCCGAGTGGATTGGCAAGTCTCTTATCCTCATTTCGTACCTCCGCGCCGCCGTCTGTACGCCACATAAGTCGCACATCAACGCCGCGCCTGACGTCTACCTTGCCTCCTAAGACTCCAGACCTCCTTCACGGTTCACATTTATAACACCGGCTTAAGTTCATAATCGGGTCTCTCTTAAGTACGAAGGCGTCTACCACTCCTCAAGATTTCACTATCAACGGCACGGGCGGTATCGCTATGGACCACGGGGGAGTAGTAGACGCTATACTATCTAGTAGATCGAGAAGGGAATCCAATCCATGGCAACTTATGATTCGAGAAAAGAGGGTGCAGTGCTCTTTACTCCAGTTTGTGTCCGTGTCCTCAGATAGCGTGAATGGCTTGTATCCCAACATCATCTTGCTTTATGGACAGGAACGTCCAAGACTAGAATATGTGCTTTTTTAACGCAAAAGAAATAACAAAATTATATTGCTGATGATATTTCCACGTGGTTGTACTACATACGGGTTTCTTGCATGTGCAGTAGACAGTGTCACACATGACTAGAGCATTGTGATACAGTCCTCGAAGGAAACCTCGTTGTATGTTCCTTGAATTAGTCTATGTAAGTACAGGCTCGAACTAGAAAGCATTCGCAATACTCTAAATTGTGTGAGAGGACCGTACCGAGTAGAACATACTCTATAGCAATTTGACAATTGAACCTTCCAGTGCTTTTGTGGGACTCCGTAGTTTATAACAGCCTTAATAACGATCCATCTCAATTAATTTTCGATGTTGTTTGCCTCCCTGTAAAACGCTGTCAATACAAACACGTCCATCCCACCTTGGCAGTCCTCGCAAGCTTTTCAGGCTCTACTCATTGCTTACTCCTACCTATCAGAGACAATTCACCATGGCCCGTATGGTCACATCCCCTTGTCCAGGAGACAACGTTAAGGTGGCAAAGCCAAAGGATCTCATTAACCAGAAAAAGGCCCGCCACACGAGCCCGACTACCAGCCAGAGCGCACTCAAACACATCGCGTCTCCAGGACAATCGACCGATGTAGCAACCGAAGACTTCGAAATCGCCTCCGCGCTGAGGCTCATCGCCCTCTCGGTCACTCAGCAGCGCCGCCTCGCCGCCAAATCCCTCATCCTCCACCCGACCACCCTAACACTGGCAGCCGTGAGTTTTGCTTACGGTGTCGGTGCCGTTTACCATGACCCATCTGGCTGGCCCTACATTTTTGTTATCTGTGCCACTGTGGTATCTGCCACTCTAGGCATTGTCATACGCTCGCTTGGGAAATATAACGATGAGGCTGAGAAGGTTGGAACAATGAACTGGTTGTACGGGCACGACCCTGACAAAGACATCAGCGCTACCACCACTCAGGAAGACCCTGCCTTCAACTCGGATAGTGGAGTTACGTTTGTGCTTGTTCATCGATTTGGGGGCTGCATTGTCGGCACGCTTGTTATGAGCATCACGTACAGCGGCATCGAACCCCATCCGAAAATCAATGCGAGAACTCTCCCAACGGGCGAAAACTACGATGCCTTTATACGTGCCTGGACTGTCCAACAAGGCTTCCGTGGCTACGGAGTTGGCGCTGCGCTCCTCAACGAAGCTGTCATGATCTGCTATGAGCATAAGTGGAACGGACTTCGGTTCGCGAATTCTCATGTCAACTCGCTTCGCGTCTTTCCCTGCATTTTACATTATGACATGGATCAAGAATCATCTATGTGGAGCTCATATCTGCGTAAGCGGGTTGAGGCTCATCGTCAATCCCGTGATGTCTTGGAGGCTCGAATTGTGGATGTGTCCCAGCGTGCGAGCGACAGCGAGACCCCGATGATTGATACGCAGATGCGGTTGATTTGTACCCAGATAAAGCTGGAGGAGTTGATCCGAAGTTACGTCAATGTCCGCCTTGAAAAGGCAGTTGAAGCCCAGACTCGATGGAAGAAAATCTCGTGATTGCTCGCGTTCCGAGGCTGGCTTGCTGTTTCTGGACTAAGTATCAGTGGAGGTTAGGCGTATCGATGTTTGGATTCATGCTCTGCTATTGTTATGTATCTCATGGGTGACTGTTGTATCGGATATTCTACTTAGTATTCTCACGAGGAAGAGTGAGCTCATTATTATTTTACAGAAGAACTCGGCTAACTCATTGCGCAGGTCAGTCCATGTCTGTTGTCCTTCAAATCGAATGAGCTTTCCAATATGTGACTTCTTAACTGAATTGAAGTACCTTCTCATTTCTTCAGAAATCAATACAAATGACACCCGCAATTATAGAACAGGACTGGATTGATTATAGTATATGTACCCGAGATTTCCAGGCCTGTGGCAATCCAATACTGAACTTTGGCTGTCAGGGATATATTCTCTTACTGTCCTTTCTAGCATAATATTGATTTAATTTGCTTTTTTTTTTTTTCAATCTCGGTTTGATCTCCTACAAGGCAATACACAGCACGACCCGAACTGTAGCGGGTCGGAATCCCGAAATTAATATAGCGAGGGTGACATCACTACTATGTATACACTACGGTTTCGATGAAGCGATACAAGAGACGAGTTGGCCAAGCGCCTGGACAAAAGTATCCTGCCAACTTTAGATTGACAGTAATTCTATCTCCATGGAGCTATATAGATGGCTTCTTAGCAGTAAATGATCTCCATCTTCAGCAATATATCAATCACTACATAGTATAGCCTCTTCTACCTTCCTTCTAGTCGGCCTTGTGGAATATCCTCAAAACCTACCTTTTACAAAACAAGCCTGCGTTTTCATTAACCGTCGTTCCTCTCTGGTTGTAATTGACTTACCTGCAGGCTGCCAACGGACATGGCGTCCTTATCATCTAGTTTGAACTCTCTGGTCTTGTTAATAAGTTACCGACTTGTGCCACTAGATAAATTTCTCAAAGTGAGCCACAAAATTGTAACATTCCCGTCTATAGAATATGTTGACAAAAATATATATCTAGATATTTGCCGAACCATGAATTTCGGAATAGTCAACCCACGGAATGCGCATTTTTCTCAGATATAGGCCAATTCAAACGAAAATTCCACTTCAATGGCCTACATGAACCTACATCGGGATTTCTAGATTGGAAGGGCCGAGGCCGAGCGGGTGTTTAATATCGCCGGAGTTAGCCACAGAAGTGGAGATTGTAGAAAAGCCGTCAGCCCAAGCATCTGGACAATGAATATATAGCTAGCCGCGAAGACCGAGGCCTCCCACAAGCGACCGATCAATCTCCGGAAAGAAGCCGAGACATTTCCTAGCCTGGCTTTTTGGATCAATTCTGGGGGTACTGTAGAAAAAGATGATATGACATAAACGTCCCTTTTATCCACGTGCCGATATTCATTGATGTATACCATTGCCGGCTAATCCTGGGGCCGACGTTCGGTGCTGACCGGCAGCACGACCACTCGCCCAAAGCCGAGTCGTACAAGGGTCAAATGGTGGCGCGAGGTCAGTGGTTATGAAGACAGGGGTTAAACCGGCTAAATCAACGCAATTCAACCGGTTCGGAAAGGATTTCGGATGTGGGGAAGCTGACTTCAGCTCAAATCATACAGCTTTTGCCTCGGGAATTTGGCAGCCCTTTCATCTTCAGTGTATCAAGATCTGGACAAGTACGTTGTGTACAACTTCCAGTAGACCAAATAAGAGTTGGATGTTGAGACTTTTGATGAATCTCCAGATTTTGAAATGCGCGGGGTCCCCGGAATGTCTCCATCTGGTGGAGCTTGTCCGAATCCTTTCGCCAGCGGCAGATGCCGACTCAGAAACTCTCTGGATCAGAGTCCTAAATGTATATTTTCAGCCGGGAATTGATATGGTAGGCTAGTACTGTACCGTGGTCTTCTGATTCGGCCATTTTATCCAGCCGTTTCAAGGTCTTTGGCTAAGAGCACCGGTTAAATCCAGCGAGCTCGAAATCACGCACGGCCCAAAGTGACTGCAGCCACTGACGGCCTTGCAGGGTAACGCTAGTCGAGCCTTTCCCGTCTCACAGCCGATTCGACCTGCCCACCCGGCTTGATGAGAAGGGAGGCCACACGCCACGAAGCTTGGTCATGATGGGCTGATTGGACCAATTACGTCGTGATTTCAGGTTCAAACATGATCATGTCCGCTCCCATGTCCCCATGGGGGCTAAGTCCCCGGGGAAAATTGGTTGTTTCTAGCTGATTATCCGTACCCGGGCGAATAAATACTCGCAGATCCCCTGTCGAGACGTAAAGGAACGTGCAGGCATTTTTTCCGATATTTGCCATTCTCTTTTATTTTCACTCTCATCGGAAGTTGAGTTGTTTTGTATCATCTATCCTTATTGGCTTTCGTCGTAATACACAATGGTGGCTCCTCTTGTGGGAGAGACGGCCATCTCGGCCAAACGTGCTGAGCTTTCAGGCAAAAATGGGTTCAAGGGCCTGCTCAGTAACAAGAAGACAACATGTATCGGACTTTTCGCGTCACTAGGAGGTCTTGTTTATGGATGTAAGTCGACGAAGCGATGTCAATGCCCTCATGAATAGAATCTGATAGCGGTCATACAGACAACCAGGGAATGTTTGCCCAAGTTCTGACGATGCCGGCGTTCCAGGCAGCGGTATGTCTCCTGCTCGTTGAACTCAGCATTTTGCACTGCTAACGGTTTTTCCTGCATAGACCCAAGATTACGCGAAGGAAACAGGTATTGCGCAGGGGATGCTCACGTCTATCCTCGAACTTGGTGCTTGGGTGGGGACATTGGCAAACGGATATCTCGCCGATGCGCTCGGTCGTCGCCTGACTGTTTTGGTTGCCGTGGTGGTGTTCTGCATTGGTGTCATTGTTCAAGCCTGTACAGAGAACAAGGACTTTGTCTTCGGAGGTCGATTCGTGACTGGTCTGGGTGTTGGTAGTCTGAGTATGGTGGTGCCACTGTACAATGCAGAGTTGGTGAGTGAATGCAATGAGCTCGACAAGAGAAAAGGCTAACGAATAGGGAAGGCACCACCTGAAATTCGTGGCTCACTTGTCGCTGTGCAGCAACTCGCCATCACCTTTGGAATCATGGTCAGCTTCTGGGTACGTCATGTCCATCTGGTCAAATCTCTCAATCCTGACGTTTGCAGATCGGCTATGGAACAAATTATATTGGCGGAACTGGGGCAACACAATCGGATGCTGCATGGCTGGTCCCAGTCTGTATCCAAATCCTACCCGCTGTCATTTTGGCTGTGGGTATGATGATGTTCATGCCACAGTCCCCCCGTCATCTGATGAACACCGGCCGCGAGGAAGAATGCCTACAAACGCTGGCCCGCTTGCGTAACGCACCTCCGGATAATATCCTTGTTCGCATTGAGTTCCTCGAAATTAAAAGTCTGTACCTCTTTGAACGAGAGACGGCTGCCGAGAAGTATCCCGACTGGCAGGATGACTCGTTTTCCAGCCGCTTCAAGATCGGACTACATGATTACATGTCATTGATCACTGACAAGTCTCTCTTTAAGCGCACAGCAACGGCGGTACGTTTTATATCCATTGTGCTCCATGATTATTGCTAATCATACCACAGTGCATGATTATGGTGTTCCAACAATGGAATGGTAGGATATGCGAAATCCGAAAAAAATTGAATCCATCACTAACATTATCATCTAGGCATCAACGCAATTAACTACTATGCGTAAGTCCCCACAAATGCAACCTTGTAGCAGAAGATATGGAAGATACATCATTTTGTCCCTTGTGTTTCTTGACGGGTTCACCTGCTGACACTTCCACAGACCATTCATCTTCAAGGAGATGCACCTGGGCGGCAACACAATCTCACTACTCGCCACCGGTGTTGTTGGAATCTTTGAGTTCGTCTTCACTATCCCTGCCGTCCTGTGGGTTGACAAGATTGGACGAAAGAAGATCTTGATTGCTGGTGCAATTGGAATGGCGTCCTGTCATTTCATTGTCGCGGGTATTATTGGCGCGTATCAGGGTAGTTTCGACGATCACACAGCTGCCGGATGGGTGGCTATTGTCTTTGTTTGGATTTTCATCATCAACTTCGCCTACTCTTGGGGTATGTACAAATTCCGTGCGTTGTGATAGACTATGCTGACCATTGTTGCACTGCAGGACCTGTTGCGTGGATTGTTACTTCCGAGGTATTCCCGCTCAGCATGCGTGCCAAGGGTGTCAGTATGGGTGGTAGCAGTAACTGGGTAAGTGGCGAGATAGACCGGCAAGTTCGTTGGAAATCTCTAACTGGATACTCTGCAGTTGAACAACTTCGCGGTCGCTACTGCTACATCTCCTTTTCTGCAAAAAAGCAACTTTGGTGCATTCATCTTCTTCGGATGCATCACAACCGTTGCTGTTTTCTATGTCATCTTCCTTGTACCCGAAACCAAAGGTCGCACCCTTGAGGAGATGGACGAATTGTTCGGATCGGTCGGGTTGGCAGCTGCCGATAGTGGACGCAAGCACCGAATCGAACGTGAAATCGGGCTTCTTGCCCTTGTCGGTGTGGAGCCTGCTGATGAGAAGCACACTGAGGCCGGTATGGATGAGAGCAAGGTTGAGGTCTCGAGGTACGAGGATGTGGTGCCTAGCCCGAAGAATTAGATGGAGCCAGGAAATGGAGAACTGTTGATAAGTCGAACAGTTCCGGATAGCATCGACAAGAAATCGACATGTTAGATACCTGGACCACATATCTTTAGTTCTTATACTCCATACGGAGTACTATAATATAACCGTTGAGTCTTTTTCCCTCCTTACTTCTATGCAAATTTGGAAATGCATAACACTCATCACATGTATCTGGTTATCAAGAGACTTGGCAAGTAAAAAATGCCCAAATCAAAGTTTTCAGCCCATTATGCCCATTATGTACTCTGTACTAAGTATAGAAAACTGGGCCAAGGCTGAAGGAAAGACCAGTCATATTCAAGGGAAGGCACTATATGTCTTGGATGTCTTGGGTAGATTGACCCTTCTCACCTCTTTTAATTTTCCCCATCTTTCTTTCTCTCTTCAAAATATTTTCATTTTCACGTCTCAAATCCACCAGATCCCCACAATTCAAAATGTCTTCTACTACTTCCACCTCGTCTGTGAGCGCAACCAGCACTGCCTGCGGCGCCAGCGTCTGGCAAATCCCCACGACAGATGCAGCCTGCGCGGCTGTTGTTAGTGGGAATATGACCGATGTGATGGATGAGTGCTGCAAGGACGCGAAGATCACCAAGTACGACAACGATTGCGGCATCTACTGTCTCGCCCAGGGCCAAGATGTCGACAAGCTCCAGTCCTGCCTCACCAGCAAGAGCGGCGACTATCGCAATGTCTTCTGCAACGCCGCTCTCAATGCGACCGCCACAGCCACAACCACAGGCTCCAAGTCCACTTCCTCAGGCAGTACTAGCACCGACTCTTCTGCTACCTCGACTTCCACAAACGCTGCTATTGCGACCCAGCCAATCTCCAAGTCGGGTGTCGGACTGATGGCGCTCCTTTTCGGCTCTGCTTTGATGGCTGTCATTTCATAAGATGGTTCGATGTTTCGGGGAGGATTTAGTAGAAAAATGTTTCTTCGAGCGGATGAGCGACCGTGTTCTCTTATTTCGCATCCTCTGGGCTTACATGTGACATCCTCTTAATACAAAAAAGGATTTAATAAGCATAATCAATTCCTTTTACTGCGGTGGTCATATTTTACAGCCCTGGAGAGAAAAATAATAATGTCCAATGACGTCATTGCGTTGCACTAAATCAGCTTACTCTTGTTCTCCAGGGCTGCTATTCTGCCCCCTCCCCTGATCCCCTGTTAGGCTGGGCAACCAAATATCACCAGATACAGCTGCATCCGAAAATGACCTCAATCGCAAAAACCGTCATCGCGACAGGCACGTCGTCGGGTTTGGTAAAGCCTGCCCTTGGAAAATCCTGACTCCAGCTAAACATGATCATAGGGATTCGAAGCAATCAAGCAGCTACTCCAGCAGACGCAGCCGTACAACTTCATTCTGGGCGTTCGTGACACGGAAAAGACGCGTGTCGCGTACAATGATCTGAAATTCGACACTTCAAAGCACAGCGTCTCTGTCTTGCCCTTGGATCTTTTGAATCTTAAGAGCGTGCAGTCCTTTGCCAAGCAAGCACTCTCTGAATTGGGCGAAAGGCCATTGAGCTATCTTTTCCTCATTGCAGGCTTTCTTGCCAGCGCAGATGGACCCGGACCTCATGGCTCGCAATGGTGCGAATCGTACATGGTAAATCATCTGGGTATGTCAAATTTGATCCATCGGCTACTGAAGAGAAGAGCCTAGGAAGCTGGAGCTAATCATTGATGAATCGCAACCCAGCCCAGCATTATCTGACACACCAATTTGCTGAGACCCTGTCTGCCTCGCAATCACGCATCGTCATTGTATCTTCGGGTGCAATTCGTAATGTGAGAGGAGGCGACCCAAGTAAGTTTAGTTCCATCTTTCCAGTCGTGTCGCCAAAAGCGAAGCTGTTCACAGTGCTGACTTCATATTAGGCACTCTTGACGTTGACCTAAAAGCAAACTCCGGCGCAAACGCAAGAGTAGTGTACAGTGCATCGAAATTCACCCAGCTTCTGGGTGCACACTACTGGCGTCGTAGCCTCGCAAATTGCAAAGTCGTGGCTGTCTCACCAGGTCTCATCCCTAACACCAAGCTTGCCCAGCATTCGAGCTTAGCATTGACCATGGATATGCCCGATGCCAAGACCGTACCAGAGGGTAAGGATATATTTGGATTTGAGTTTTCTTATTTGAAGACGATATCTAACGCTGAATAGGTGCCCAGAACATTCTACGCGCGGTCACAGCCGATAACCTGCCCGCTGATCCAGAACAGATTTTCTTGACTAGCTGGGGTGAATGGTGGCCCAAGGATGTCTATGCTTTGAGTCTTGATCCTGCGCTGCAAGATAAGTGGTGTTTGAGCAAGGAGGACATTGAGAAGTCGGAGCCTGTCTTCAAGGAATAGGGAGCACCCTCTGAACATTTTGTCCCAACAGGTCTGCAAATAGTGAATTTCATTTAAGACGTGCCAAGTCCAAGATCCTGTTCCAGGAGAAACACTATCTACTGGTTCGCGAATCGGAGAAAATACATAGACATGAATGGGTCAAATTTATCCCTCTTGCAGCAGTGAGCCTTGGAGTGGAAGGTTCATAGTGTGGACCACCTACGTCAGTTATACCGTCGGCAGACTCTCAGCACAAATCTAACAGTTTCTCCAGCTCGGACCGCCTAAGGTTTCTCCATCCACCATCGGCTGTTCGCTGTTTCTGTGACCTTGCTCGACTCCTGTGGTGCTCTATCAAGTTGACACCCAGGGTCACGTTCCTCACGTTTCTCAGAGCAAAGCTGGTTGGAAATGGGAAAGTCTCTGGAAGGAATGGAATAGGGATACCACATCAACTACCAAGTTGGGGATATTTTGTGAGGAAACACGGACCTGCCACTGTTGATTGCCCTTGTGGCCATGTAATGGCCAACTGCCCGACCATTATGGCCACCGAAGGCCTTGTAGGATTTGGCACGTGCCGTAGGTGCAAATTGGTCACTGTGGCTTAGGATTATGCTAATATGATACTCTAGAATGATACGCCGCGTGTATGTACAGCATGATGATCGAGCGGGGGCTTTACAATTGGCTTTGTCCGCCCCTATCTGGGTCCTTAGCAATACAACCGCTGCCAGCCAACTAGCTTCTCAAACTCAACGATCGCTCATCTACCTCTCATCTACCTCTCGTCTACCTCTCAACTGCCACCTTACTTCCGTCGAAGTGGTCGACCTCTAGCAGACACCTTTATTCGACAGAAACTCAACCTCGTTGGGTCCAAACTGGAAATGAAGGGCGAGCGAAGAGACTCATATATGTTAAGGTCCCTGCTTTTAAAAGGGAACATCCCTGCTCCTCAGCTGCAAATTTAACTTTGGACATCCCCCTCACCTTCAAGGAATCAACTACCCTCGACACTATTGCTTTATTTCTATATCATCCTCCTTCTCAAGTTACCTTTTCAATACATCAACTCTAGAAGAGCTCGTCCCGCGAGATGGCTGGGATCACAGTGAATCATCTACACCTAGCTCGCACTTGCCGGCCTCAAGCCCCCCACAGCGTGGAAGAGGTTCTGGAACTTCAGACAACGTCCCTGAAGTCGAACTCAAGACTTGGCGGGATTGCGCAGATGCAGAGCAATTCTTGCGATTGGCCGAGTGGAACGACGCTGATGGGGATGTATTTCTTGCTATTCGAGCGAGAGATCCGAAAATCCCCATTATTAAGGATTTCATTCTCAGATTGGCCCAGCGTCGTCTTCGTCCGCTTCGGGTCCAGCTCTAGAATCTTGGCTGGTCTGAGGTGTTTCCGGACGGGAACGCCAACGAGTCTCATGACGGTACTCTAAACACGGCTTGATTCGTCTCAACAAGGAGAAGAGCCTCTTTGAGGTGCCAGGTGATCCAAACAGCAATATTCAAGCTCGTGCAAACGCCTTGCAAGGTGTTCTCCCCCGTAAGGGTCCGCAGCAACCTGACGAGTCAAGGATAGTCGTCAGGGAAGCATTCCAGAGTGAACCAGAAACAACAAGCAAGTCCAATAAAACTTGGAAAAGACTCGTGATCACGTCCAGGAAAGGTTGCGTGGGATCTTCGATTTTGAAAAAGATGATTTTTGGCTTCGAGGGGTGGACCTGAAGTCGCTCCTGCTGCCAATGTTTTATTCTGGTGATAAAGACTTCAAATTTCGACCGGGCAAAGATATTGCTACTGGAATACGACTTCCACGGGATAACGAGCTCTTCCAATTAGTTGGAAACATTGTCGTCGTGGTGGCTACGTTCGTAACGGGGGCGTGCTGTCTCAGTAGGTAAGTTTAGGAGGTTCCGTCTCTAATATGTTCGGCCAGCTTATGGGCCGTGTCTTATGACACTAAAAGAGTTGCCAAGAATGCCCATCCCATATCCCATCCCATGTCCCATCCCGTCTCCTATCCAAAAACCCATCCAAATACCCACCCAAAGTACCTATCCCATATTCCATCCAAGTACCCACCCAAATACCCACCTAAAGTATTTAGACTAACATTGAATAGTCCCCGCGTATGGCTCTTTGGCCCGCTATAGCCAGCTGCAGCGTCGTTGGTCCAATCAACAACAGATGAGGAGGGCCACCAAGCCTCGGTACGCGATTCGTTTTACCGATACTACTCTACCTCTGACAATTCCGCCGCGGGTAGTCAAACTACTCCGCGGGGATTCAACGTTACGACTCAGACAATCCTTTTCGGCAGCCACGAGCCCGTTGATGAGTTTCAGTTATGACGCGAATTGAAGAGACTTCCCTCCTGAAGAGCGATATTAGTGAATGGTTCAGGTTTAGCTGCATGGGTTTTGATTGATGGTATCCGGGGAAATTTTGTAAGTGATGGCTTGTGTATTGATGAAGAAACGGATGGGATTAGGATATAGTGGGATCGGCGAAGTGAGGGTTAGAAGATGACTGACCATAAAAGGCATATGTCACGGGCTCGGACCAGTAGATACTAACGGAATGATATTCCTATCTAAACTAGTGTGGCCATCGACGAGGATATCGAATCTGAAGAAAAGAAAAGAAGAGGAAAGTCTATTTACCCGAAGAAATCTTATACGGTTGTGTGTAGCCTCGCTAAGCAGCTGTTTGTCTTGATTGCTTTCATGGCATCGTTTGCCATGTTGATGGTGTTTGCCGATAAAGGCGCTGAGCTGAGCCGTCACACAGGCTCTGGAATCCCAGCACGGGCGACCTGTGCCAGACCCTTGAGGGCCATTCTGATTCAGTTCGGTCTGTGGCCTTCGCACCTAATGGTCAGCTGCTGGCATCCAGTTCCCGGGACAAGATTATCAAACTCTGGGATGCAAGCACAGGCAACCTGTGCCAGACTCTTGAGGGCCATTCCGATTGGGTTTGGTCTGAAACCAATGTTGAGATATATATTCTAGGAAACCAGTGGATCTGCTCTTGTGATAGGAGAGTGTGGTGGAGCTTGCGAGAGCTGTCCAATAATAGTAGGTGATGCTGAGTGCTGACACCTCAGGCATCTGCCAGGTTTGACAGCAAATTAGGATTTCGCTCAGCCAACGCGCTTTGTAATAGATCGGTAGGGCGAGTACGGCCGCCTTGACATGTAAGCAGACTGCATTCACTAGCGGTTTTAAGTCCTTGCCTCGCGTTATCTCGAGTGGAGAAAATAGCTTGGCAATGAGTGGTGCAATGTGGTAATTCCTGATCAGCGTGTTGGATTTATAAGCGGTCCTTAGACAGTACACCCCATATATGACTGTTTCAATTGCCTCCGATATTATGAAGAGCAGCATAGCAGCGTTTTGAAGAGACAGCATTTCATTTGCAAAGCCAAAATGACAACGGCAAATGTGCTTATCACCGGTGCAACAGGGTTCATGTGCGTCACTCACCCTCTTAGCCTCGAATAGCATGCTCGCAATCTTGCAGTGGAGGTTCCGTAGTCGCCCAAATTCTCTCCGCAGAGAACCCGAAGGCCAAGGATGTCTCCGTTACGGCCCTTGTTAGGAAGGAACAGCAAGCGACTACACTCGTCGACAAAGGAGTAAATGCAATACTGTTTGATGGCCTTGACAATACCGCACAGCTTCGCACGACTGCATCAGAATTTGACATTGTCATCCACTGCGCCACCGGCTTGCATACGTCGTCGGCCCAACCTTTAATTTCAGGTTTAGGAGACTCTATGAAAAGATCAGGTCGTCAAACCCATTATATTCATGTATGTCTGCCTGGTTGAGAAAAGTTCTCAAAATGCCATTGACAGACCAGACCACCGGCACGTCCAACCTGGCCTACAGTATCATATCGCATCCTGATGGTACAATTAACACTTTCGCTGATACCGATGATATTTACGAAGAGGTCCATAGAGACGCTCAACAGCTCTACCATCAACGCCGAACAGACTTGGTTGTTATCGCAATGGCGGAAAAGACTGGGGCCAAGCCATATCTGATGATGCCCCCAACGGTGTACGGGGAGGGTCTAGGCCAATTCAAGACCCAATCAATCCAAATACCCTTTGCAATCAGCCGCGCCATCGAGGCCGGATATCCAGAATACATCGGAGATGGATCAGGAACGGTCGGATTCGTTCATATCGCCGACCTTGCCATGCTCTATATGTTGTTATTGAACAAAGTCCTGGAAGCGGACGCTCCATCCGGGCGAAAGGGGTACTACTTCAGTAATACGGGTGAATATACTTGGAAGAGCTTGAGTTATAAGATCGGGGAAGTTGGCTTTCGTCTGGGCGCACTAAGATCGCCTGCCGAAATCAATCCCCTTGCGTGAAGCTGTGCAGAGTTGGAATTTCAGAGGATATGACAGCCTTTTAATCGAGACTAACTTTGCTGGAAGGTTAGAGCCTCGTTGCTTCTTATTTGGAATCTAACTACTAATCCCATTTCTCAGGTCAAAGGCTTTGCCGAAGAATGCCTATAGTATAGGGTGGCAGCCCATGAAATCGGAGGCAGACTGGAAACAAGGGATAGAAAAGACGTGGAAAGCAATGCTAGACGATACCCCTTGATCCTGAAGATCTTGATGCGCGAGAATCTGGAATGGAATATGTGACTTTGCAATGAATCTCACTTGTTGCCGTTCCCACGCTTCTTGTGAGAAAACCAATGATGAGTGAGGAGCTTGCTGAGCGGTCGTGGGAAAGCATGAACCCGAAAAGCTATCATTTACCATAATCAAAGAAGCGGACACCCATTCAATGAATACATCGGCTTTTACGTGACCATTACCCTTCAGGGACCCGGCTACTCATCTGATCCCAAATTTCAATACGAATCCCAAGTATCTCCAGAATTATGTCTTATCCTTTCGTCACCAAAGAAATATCGATTTTATATCGGCGCCAGGACACGTCTCCACATTGCCCAGCCAACGATGAAACCCAAGGTAACGTGCTGACATGCTCCACTTGGAACTTTTGTGATTTTTATTGCTTCTCCCACCGTTCGGCCAGAGCATGGTAGACGGCGCTAAATCTTGCCAATATTAACTATGAAAAAAGTAGGTCTGTCATCCTATTTGGTCTGCCTGGATGGGCGCTTCTGGATAATCGGATTTGAGAGGGTATTCACTAAATGTGAAGTCGACTGTCTCGGCACCGCTCAAGCGTTCCCCGACTCTATATTTGCTATGTTCATAGGAGCTGTAGTTGACCCAGGCAAATTTAAAGAAGCTTAAAGTATCCCCTGCATAGCCCCTTTGAGGTGAAAATTCCCTTCGGGTCAACCTCTCTCTGAATAGCGACCAATTTGCGCAGGTTGGCCTCTCCATAACCAGCAAACGGATGTTGCGCTTTACTGGCATAGTTGATGTAAAGCCAAGGATGAAATTTGTCGGCTTCATGGGTAGCAGCGAGCGACCTCTGTAGCCACCTATTTGCCAGTGCATTAATAGCATCATCGTCCTTCTCATCACTCCATCTTGTGTTGAACAATACAACTGACATAGTTAGAAAGAGAACCTGACGAAGCTTCGTAATCCTTGCCACCATCCTAATTAAATGTGTTACATACCAGTAAGAGGACCCTCGGCCTGTATGCCAGCAGCGCTTCCTCCTCTCTCACGATTTGCCTGGACGGCTGCCTCGTAGAGGGGCTGGATAACGAGGCTGGGAGAGAGTCCTGATATTGTTTTTATGGGTTGTAGTTCTTCGATCAATATATCCTGCAACTTTCTGTCGAGGTCGACAGATGGTTGGTAGGTCACCGTCGCGTACAGGTTTCTATTTCAAGTCAGTCACCTAATATTTCGTAACCAGCAGAGACCAAGTGACTGAACTGACCGGCCACCGCCAGGCGAGATGCCATCGGTACTGAAATTGCTCAGCCTGTCTATACGGACAGTGTCTGATTCATATGGGAGCTCATTGAGTTGCCGAAATGGGGGGGGATCCGATGTTGGAAGCGCATATTCCTGGTTCACTGCTATAGTAAAGTCATCCAGGTTTTGGTCGTATGCAAAATTGTAGTAAAATGACATAGCGGTATCATTCTTCCACAGCGTTGTCAAGTCAGAGGCTTGCTGCAGAACAGCCTCCCGAATGTTCGATGAATATGTCCGGCTACCGCCGTATACTTGACCTTGTGGGACCGCCCTCATTGTGAAGTGTGTGATGATCCCGAAATTGTTCATCCCGCCTCTGAGAGCAAAATATAGATCCGGATGGGTATGCTGGTTCACTTTTGCGATGGTCGCATTGGGAAGGACAAGCTGATTATCAACCCATTAGCAAATTCCAGACCTAACTCGGAATCCTGATCAAACAAACCTCATATTCAAAGATATTATCCATGGCCAGACCGTACGCAGGTGACAAGCTTGAAAAACCGCCTCCAAGTGCAAACCCCCCAAGGCCAACATCCGCGACTCGGCCTCCGAGGGTGGTCAGGTTGTATTTTTCGAGTCCGGAATATAAGCTATACAAGACGTGACCACTCCCTAGCTTTACCCGGGATCGGTCGGCGGCTACCTGAATGGATCTCATCTTTTGCATGTCAATGGTAACGCCGCCGGCCGAGATAGAATCATCCGGGTCTCGAGCGTGGCCACCCCCTTTCACTGCAAAGCGGCAACTTTCCTCTAGAATGACGCCAAGGACACTTGAAACATCCTCAGTGCTAGTTGGCAGGACACGACATGCCGATTGAGTTTGCTGCTGCTTGGCATCCCACACAGCGAGGTTTCTGTTTCCCGCAAAGAACGAGTTTGGCCCCAAAAGGTTGGCCAGGCGCGAGCACTGCAGATATGTCAGAAGGTTAAAGTGATTCGGGTGAAGTCGACATACTGATTTCACACATCCCGTGTCAGGGACAGATGATACTTGTTCATTTCCGGTTGCAGTTGGGGACAAGATTGGCAAGAGAACGGAAAGGGTCGTGACAAAACGCATCATTGCTGAGATGGCCATGGACTATGCGTGTGGCAGGCAGATAGTTGAAGCCTTGAAGGAGGTCTCCTATTTATGCACACCAAGTCCCCACGTCCCGAAATCCCCTGCGACTTGCTTACAGTGGAGAATAGTCTCATGGTAGAGGCCAGGGCCCACAGTTACGTCTGCCCAGGTGCGACTTCATTTCAGAGAATACATACAGTAGAGAGTACGAAACCTTGTAACATTTTGATACAAAATGACCTGCAATATCTCAACGCATTCCAAGTTACGTTTACTAGAAATTTAAAGTAGTATTAAGTTATTCATGGCCATACACAGTATATATCTCAGTTTTAAATTATCCAGAGCTATTATTTACCTAGGTATTATAAATTACCCCGTATTTTAAACCAGATATATATATTAACAGCAGATAACAAGTTTTTAATATATATATATTTCCAATATCTATTCATATATACACATAAAGAACGGACATTTCTAATATGAGTCTCGATTGTAGTAAACTAGTTGAGATATCACTTATTTAAAAAGGGCCAGTTTTTATGGGAATACAGAATTCGCACTTCGGCCGTATTCGCGGCTCGCCCGTTGCATACGTTATGCAAGGAACCAGAAATGAGTCTCTCCCTCAGGCATCCAGAGTAAGTGCCATGATTTTGCCCCTGCCAGTGTAGCTGGACAGATCTGTGGTGTTGCCACCAGTCGTCACATACAAAGTATTTGCCTTCTCATTTCTTCCCAGCGCAGCCGAAGTGGCCGTCTGAACATCAGGTCCACCAGCGATGATCTCCTGTGTCCCGTTGAGAAACGCCCTTGCTACAACATTATCGTCGAGCCCAGCAAGGTACGCTACAGCATCCAGGCCAATTGCAAAATCATCGGTTCTTACCCGTCTACTGATGATCTCATAAGGGCCTACCGCGTGACCACTGAGTCTGTCAACGCGAACACGGCAGTACAGTCGCAGAGGGGTGTTCACATAGTAGACGTAATCATGCAACATTCTCACGCCGTTTATTCCCAGCAACGGCCCGACATCGGTATTGGCTGCCATTGTGTCGTCCTGTAGCATGACCGAATAGTCGCCCGTGTTGGTGTCCAGGCGCCACACAAGCCCAAGTTGACAGTCCGCTATGGCAAGCAAGCCGGCTTCTCGGTTCAAAACTGTCATCCCGTTCAAGCTTCCATGCGGAATTCTGCTGATCAAGGTCGTCCTAACCCTGTCCTTGCCACGGCTCAAATCGATTTTCCAAACGTGGTTGGAGGCTATGACGGCGTAGACATCCGGGGTAAGCTCCGCGATACCGGTGGCCATCTCAGCGTCGCTAAAATGATGTATGAAATGTGCGCGAGATGGCTCAGATGGCTCAGAAGGGTCGATTTCCCAAAGCTCAGGGGTGTTCACCAGAGTCACCAGCAAGTTGCCATTAGGTCGAACGGCAATATTCTCAACCCATGTGGCGTTGGGAAACTGGTATACTTGGTGCAGAGGGTGAGCGTGGAGACCAAGGATGCCGGGAGTGAACACAGCCAAAAGTAGAACAACGAAAGTGAATGTATTGCTAGGCATTTTGATACTTTGCCAGTCGTATATCCCGCAATAATGGATTGCTCAATTCTCCAGTTGTGCAGCATTCTTATAATATTCCGCCTGAACTTGACTGGTGGAGCTAACTTGGCATATGTATGTTGCTGACACAGTGGGGCTTGCCACTTTGAGACTAGCATCCCTGGGAAAAGACTTTGGGCGACCAGAGCTACTTGCCCCAGCATTGTAAACCATGTTCGGAACATACCATTCTTTCAGTTTATCATGATCCGCGATATACAATGGGGGCTCTCCGTAATCGCAAACAAGGTGTGGGATTATAACTATGGACCGTAACGATTTACAACTGGCGGAAAGAGAGGTATTACAACATTTGGGAAAGCGCACGGCGGCATTTATTTTATTTGGACTTTTCAGTAGATCTTCGAAATAGTGGCCTTTTCCCCGGGTTGGCTCGCCACCGGTTTGATGATGCCACCAATTCAGAACAGCCTCTCAGTAACCAGCCCCATTTCATAAGGAACCCTGGCGTGACTTCCCAATTGCGAGGATTGTGTGGTTCGCCGCAAACTAACAACGTCGCACGGCTATCATGAGTATCCCAAAATCCCATCAAATCACGGCATAGCTCTTCGTCATCAAAGTAGTCACTCGAGGATATAAGGTTGTCCCTCATGCGAGGGAAGGGGAAAAGGTCGAGCCATGGATGATGTGGGATGGAAAGCTGAACGGGAGTTGGGCGTGGACTATAGGAAATATGATCGGTTGGTTTTTGAGGGCGGGAAAGGTTGAAAAGTGAAATGGAGTCGTCGTCGATCATCCATTCCATGTTCATACCGACCGCTAAGATATTCTCCATGGCTGCGCGCTGCACATTCACCCGACTTAATGTAATGAGATGATCGAGGTCCAGCGAACCGAGCCTGTGACTTTCTAAAGCAAGCCTCTCGATATAGGCCATTAGCTGATTGGCATCTCTTGGGGCCGGAGAGCAGCGGAATGGCGGGTACTGAGAAGTGATACCTCCACAGTCCTGGGCCTTGTGCGTGTCTGGTGGAGAATATGCAGGCACCATAGTGGTGCAAGATATGGTATCGCATTTTTTGCTACTCGTTTGTTTGCGGGAGCCTTTGCGAGAGCACAAGTGTATCAAGTAAGGCAGGCACCCTGCTTCAGCAGAGCCGGTGTTTTCTACGTCGGTGGTCATGACTGTAAGTATCCCCCATAGCTATGCTATCCCAGCTTATGGACAAACAAATACACTCATTTTTTGACTAGCTATGTTTGACCTGGCTAATGACGCAACTTCTCATGCCCTCATCCGAGAGTCCCACGAGAGCAGAAAAGTCGTTTCCGCAGTGTGCCATGGATCCGCAGCCCTGGTGAACGTGAAACTGAGTAATGGGAAATACTTGGTTGCAGGCCAAAATGTCACCGGGCTTTCTAACGAGGAGGAGATCATGCATTTCACCAAGGAGATGCCATTCCTGTTGGAGACAGAGCTTCGCAACCATGGTGCCATCTATGCCAAAGCCGAGAGCCCGTTCGGTGCTAAGATTATTTCTGGTGGCCCCAATGGTCTACTGATCACCGGCCAAAACCCTTCAAGTGCTGTAGTGATTGGAGAAGCATTGATCAAAGCTGCGGGGTTGTGATTTTGATGCCTTGGCTAAGACATGTCTAGTGCGGGAAGTCAAGTCGGCATTCCTGGGAGGAAAATAGCTGGGAAACTCTACTTATGGTATTCCCTTACAGAATATATTTCTGCATCAGTAAGCGTTGTCAAGGTCTTGTAAAGGGTAAAATATCATTGTTTCTTGTCAAACACTCGACCAATCAGCAGGCCACATCTTTAAGCAACATGGCTATTTACAGTGATACAATTGACATATCCCCAATAGCTAGAGCCGGATGAGCAGCTTCTACCTACCTGAATGCTTGTCAAATATCTTCCCGAGACTTGATTGAGCTTAGGTGAGGATGGAGCATTTGGCCTTCGTCCCTGGCCTCTTATTTATACATAATGGATCTATTCAGCAACAAAATAGAATAAATTACAAAGAAAGCCATAGCCGTGACTTAATAAGAGACCTGGATGAGTTGTTCTCGTGCTCGAGTGCCCAGTTCCATATCTTCAGGCGCAGGAACGATTCCAACAAAAAATTCAGTCCGTATTCCTTACACCCGAGGACGTTCGGCAATTACCACAAAGTACAACTATCAGCCCAGGAGCACTACTTTCGGGAATGTTGCGGCCTATCCGAGAAGTGAATCTTTGGTTCTTCTGGCGCAATTGAGGCGCAGAGTACACGCCGCATGCCAAGGAATGATCGTCACCCAGCGGCGAACGCTGGTTCGTTACCAGCTGTTGGGCATGTCAGCAACATGCATTAGCGTAGGTCGGACCGCGAAATACTTATCACTTCCCCACTCGTTACGTCGTCCAGGATTGTCTGATGAAGAATGGCCAGATTGAACTGCAAAGCTGTGTTCACCCAAACGCCGAATTGCCAGATATCAAAATTAGTGGGGAGTGGCAACCCTTGGAATGGATTTTGGCATACCCACTGTCAGCATCAGAGATAAGCGTGACTACCACATTTTAACCGACGATACTCCGTCTTTCTAACATCTCTCGGCGTTTAGGTCTGGCATCAGAGTAACTTCAGACCAAGTATTTATATTCCTATCTACGTAACTGCGTTCTGAAATGAAAACAGGTCAGGCATCACCAATAATATATCTTGGCTTGACGACGCCAGCGCTGGTTTTGCTTTAAGGCCAAACCGTGTCAGCAGTGTCCTCGTTGATGCTGACATCGATGCACCCCATACCCACCTTGGGGACTATAAAAGCATGGGCATTCTACCTGGGATATATTTCATCTTCAAACGTTCTCATTCTTCTCTTGGCACAGACGTGATTTGATTCGCAAACAGCAGCAACATGAAGGTCGTTGGAGGCAGCGTCGCCGCGTTTGGCATGACCATGGCTCTTTCCATGTCAGCTATGGCGCAGAATATGTCGTACGGTGCGGATAATTTCTACCGCAGTGATAATGTGACGGTTCACAGGATCACCTTCCTAAGCCAATACCAGACATCAATTGCAGGCAATCTCTTCACCGCCAATAACCTCAACCGCAGTACCTCCGCCCCGGCTGTTATCGTCGGCCACCCAATGGGTGCGGTGAAGGAACAGGGCGCGAACCTCTATGCGACAAAATTAGCCGAACAGGGTTTTGTTACAGTGTCACTTGACCTACCATTCTGGGGTGGAAGCCAGGGTAAACCACGCAATGCTGTGTCGGCAGAAGTGTACGCAGAGGCATTCAGTGCGGCAGTCGACTACCTTGGCTTGCAGAACTTCACCAACGTGGACCGTGAGCGAATTGGTGGTCTCGGTATCTGTGGCAGCGGCTCCTTCGTGATCAGCGCAGCAAAGATCGACCCGCGCATCAAGGCTATCGCAACATCGACAATGTATGACATGGGCGCTGTTACCAGAAACGGACTGCAGAAGGCGCAAAGCCTTGCTGCGCGCAAGGAGGCCATTGACGCCGCGGCACAGCAACGCTGGATCGAGGTGGATGGTGGTAGAACTGAGTACACAGGCGGCACCCCAGGCAGACTTACAGCAAATTCAACTGCGGTGGACCGTGAGTTCTATGACTTCTACCGTACCTCGCGTGGTGAATTCACGCCTAGGGGTACAATTGCAAACCTCACAACGCACCCAACCCTCTCAACTAACACAAAATTCATGAATTTCTACCCATTCAATGGCATTGAGAGCATCTCGCCACGCCCGATGCTGTTTATCTCCGGTGACCAGGCACACTCACGCGAGTTCAGTGAGGATGCCTACGCGCGTGCAGGAGAGCCGAAGGAGCTGTTCTGGGTCCCTGGTGCTGGTCATGCTGACCTTTACGATCGCACGGAGTTGATTCCCTTTGCTAAACTCACTCACTTCTTCCAAACGAACCTCAACTAGAGTGAGCGTTGACAATGTGAGCCGAAAGAAATGAAATACTTACTCATTCAGCTCCCAGTCCTTGGTTTATATCGGGTCTTTGGCGAAATTTGTTGGATGGGGCGACTTGGGTTGTGTTGTAGGCCAGGGGAAATAGGGGTTGTATATTAGAAGAGTATGGAACAGGAAAGTGAGGGATAAATGTACTGTATCTGACTGAGGTCTGAGCTTGCTTAAAACCGGCGCCAATACAACACTGAAATAATCTACTGTGGGTAATTGGTCTCCCCTGTTCGCCTTCAGCAGTTTGCAGTGTAGCAATTATTTGGTGATGGCATGTGGAATATTCGGTTGCAGTGTTTGCTGGAGGGAAAAGGTGTAGCTCGCATTCCAGAATTAACCGTCTAATTGGCGTTATTATAGTAGCGACTAAATGAATAGAACTAGGAGCATGGTACTCGTTCCTGGGAATGAGGCAGCCTACCTAAAGGAGCGTCCAACCCTCTAGGACCCCTAGTAATGATTCCTGAGAGTAGAGTGGATAGAACAGAGCATAGGTCCTCGAACCGGGGATGGGTCATGGCACTGCTTCTTTGAATTGGCATGTAAGGAGAACCTAACCTTAGGAGCTCGTAATACTAGGGACTAAATGCAAAATGCTGACACGTGCGGGTCCGGGCGACATTATGTGGACGTCTCGCTAGACAGTGGCTTTCGTCATCCGCAGCAACGCCACGTTTACCAGCAAATTCTCATATATCCTACTCCACCTTGCAAAAATCGCCTACGAGCTCAACGTCTGACCTTTGCAAGCCTGATACCATGTTGCATGTGGGTACACAACTGCCGCTGGCTGACGCATTACGGCACAAATAGCTCGTTGTGGGAAAGAGCCCTGGTGTTATCAGAAGTTGTAATTGCAAACTTCGGGCGTGGCGACAGTCTATAGTTAGCAGATGATGTGAAGGCAGAGACGGACAGCAGTTCCCCTCAGAGTATAGTGTGTGAGGCTAAGCCCAATCCTGTACACATCAAACTGCATCAGGTGCGACACACAGGCGGTAAGCCTGAACGGGGAAGTTGCTGAAAACGGCCACGGTCTGGTAAATGCCAATTGTTCTATCTGAATTTCGACATGCATGCCCTCAAGCAGCAGCGGAGCATGCTGGGGATAGGAGCGTTGGCATGGGCGGACAAAGTAAAACCAGGCACGAGCGAGGCGAATGTGCGAATTAGCAGAGAAGGATTAACATCCACTGATTTGCCGATGAAGTGGACCGATGTAATGGAATCGACTGGTTTGGTGTTTCTGTACAAATATTCCACAGGATCTATACACTGACCTCAGAGTCATTCGCCTTGCATTGATTGTCGTGATGACATTCTATCAGAGCTCTACACAGTGATTGCGGCACAGTTAGCCTCATAGGGACAGCGCTTAGGACGGTCTATTGGTTTGCTGAACCACTGCGCCAGGAACACGGCGCAGTTGGTGATCCGTCCGGAACCACCAGCAGGTGAGGACACTAATGCCAATTCTTAGGTATAGGATGTCGACCAGTCCAGACAAGGATATATACGCTTCCGACATTACAAGGACAGCATGAATGGATGTAAGACGACAAACTGTACTTTGGTGCCAAAGTCCACTATGGAACAGTCATTATACAGTCACTACGCCCAGTCAATGGCAGGATTAACCAAACATCGCCCGTATTGCTCAAAGTGAGGTGTGAAATCAGTGTTATGGTCATGAGAGCACGAGAGCATAGTGCCATTTGCCAAGAAATTCTGCATCGGCGAATGATTGTTCTTGTAGCATTGCCCTTTCCACAGTAGTGTGTCATGGGGCGCAGCAGACCGGAAATTTGACAATAGAGCTCCGATCATTCATCACTTGGCAGTGAGCTTTGGTTCCAGACTTTACAGAACCGCCTCCGCGGGAATATGACCTGGGTCTGTGGCGAGAATAACTAACAAAACCATAGGTGAGGCATTTATGCTATTAGATTTGTTTCTCCTAGATGCTAAATCGTTGTCATCTAGGCGTTCCAACCGCATACGCGGCGTATAGGATCGGCGTGATTAGGGCGAAAGTGCGACGTAGAACGGGCACATATAGAAAGAGGCTATAAATGCGGTAAATTGTAAGCTGTAAC
Source organism: Penicillium egyptiacum (assembly GCA_911456345.1). Taxonomy (NCBI): domain Eukaryota; kingdom Fungi; phylum Ascomycota; class Eurotiomycetes; order Eurotiales; family Aspergillaceae; genus Penicillium; species Penicillium egyptiacum. The sequence goes on from CAJVRC010000906.1 coordinate 32,538, forward strand.
CAGCCTTGGGAGTCTATCAAGCCTGGAGTCAATATCTTTCCTTGGTGAGGGAGTCGAACGTAAACGAGAAAAAGGAAACCGGAAGTGAAGGTGAGAGGGCGTAGTCGCAATGTCCGAAAAAAAAAAAGGGGAAAGGGAGTGGCGGATTTCAAATGGCCAGGAATATGGGTGA
>CAJVRC010000906.1:32793-59453 GCA_911456345.1 Penicillium egyptiacum
GGAGGGAGTTTGGCAAGAGGAAAAGATTTGGGAGGAGACGAAGTCAGAACAGTAGGGAGGGCTCCTTTATATTGGGAGGCCAGGCGGGCAGCGTTTACAGTACGACGTATCGGGAGGCTATACCAGAAACGGTAAAACTAGCCGAAACAGGAAATTCACAGGTCCTGGTTTTACATCGACGATATTGCCAGAAAGGCCGACCCAATTAGAGAGAAGTCGGCGCGTCTAGACAATCCCCAAGCTCGGTGAATTCTCAGCATGCACCAGGAACGGGTCAAATTTATCCCTCTTACAGCAGTGAGCCTTGGAGTGGAAGTTTCATAGTGTGCAGCGCCTCAAGCCAAGATGAGTAATAAATAACAAATCACGATCGAAAACATTGGAAGAGGTCACATTGCATAAGCGTCAACAAATCATACCAGCCAGAAGATTATTATATTTGCAAATATAGAAAAGAGTCTATGTAACTAGCATGCATGCGTACAGGAAATTTTCCAACCGGTCGGAATCAGCCATAAGCTGAAATTGAAGCAGTGCACTACACCAAGACTCGCAACCTACTCAGCGTTCGCAAGCTTGCGCATGGTAGCAAAGTTGGGTGATCCAAGACCGGAAACAGGGTCCCAGCCCTTAGTAGCGTTCCAGCTAGCACCTGGAACCCTCGGACTACCGTTACTGGGGCCGCCGAAGCGGCCATTGCCGTCGCAGCCTTTGCTGCCGCCATGAACAATGTCGTTCAGGCCGTCGCGGCCTTTCGAGTACAGCCAGGGATTGAGGAAGCCCATGGGGGGTTTGTTGGCCTTGAGGCGGGCGTCGTTGAGGAGGGCGATGACTCCGGCGAAAGCAGGTGCTGAGCACGAGGTTCCGTCGACGCTGGTCAACGAGCCCTTGTCGTATATGGCGTAGTTTTGACCTTGGGCTGAGACATCTGGGAAGGCGCGGCCCTTAGGGTTGAAGAGACCGGACCAGCGGTCGCCCAGGGTCTCGAGGTACTCACTCACCGCGTCCTCTTGCCATTTCGGGCGATCCCAGAGATCAGAGAAGCCGCCGGACGAGAAGTAAACGGCCTTCTCGGGCGCAGTGTGGGTTGTCGCGCCGACTGATGTCACCCACGGACAGGCGGCGGGGAACTGGGGAGGGAAACGGGTTGCGTTCCTGCCGTCGTTTGTCTGGCACGCGGCGCCAACGCCGGAGTCACCAGATGCGAAGATGACGGACACACCACGGCTGCCAAGCTGCGAGTACAAGTTGCAAACGGTGCGGGCGTACTTCTCGGGAACGCTCTGTCGTTGATATTAGAGACCGACGAAATCACGAACAAAGGGGGGTGGGTGTCATACCTGCTCGTCCTCGCCATAAGAGGTGGAGATCACCTGGGGAAGGTCCTTTTGTTCCATCTTGAGCACGTTCTGAAGGAATTCAAGGTACGGCTCGTTGTTGTTATTATTGGGATCAGGCTGGTCGAGATCGGGAACAAGTTCACCACGACCGCCAACGCTAAATTCTGTAACTGGAACAGGAGAGCTGACTCCAATGATGTACTGTAAGTCGAGGTTGGCCTCGCTGCTGCTACCGCTCGAGTGTTGATCGTTAAGACCGCCGTTATACTGGATGACGGAGAAGTTCTGCCCCTTGGCAAAGGGTGCGACATTCTTCTCAAATAGTTCCAGATCGGAGTACCGTGCATACTCCTCCAGGTAGCTGGCAAATCCGACCTTGTTCCCATTGTCGTCGTCGGCCTGGTAGTCACCGACATTGTACATATTCTTGAGACACTGAGGGGTTATGATACTGTTGCAGTCAGGCGAAGTGGACATGGCGTTTGAGCGGAAAGCCTCGTCGGTTTCCTTGACCTGGGTGTGCAATATAGCCCCTTGGGCGCGCAGCTGGCCGAAACGGGTGGTTGGCTGGATCATGTTGATGTGCGACATCAGAGCCTCCGGGACGGAGTACTTGAGTGTGCGAAGACGCTCGATGTGCTTGACACTGTTGGCATAGAACTGGAAATTGGCTGCCAGCAGCTCATTTGCCGTCTCCACGGTGGTGTAGAACGTCATCCAGTCCGCATCCTGTTCGATCCTGGTAATACCCGCATTTTCAAGCCAGTCACGGATCGAGTTTGCGGACTCCGCGCTGGGCTGCAGCATCCGTTTCATTTCCTCGTGGGTGTTGAAGTGGTTCCCGTAGCTGGGGTGATCGGGGGTTGACATGTCCATCACAGCCTCTTCGAATCCGGCAGTATCCCCCTGTGCCAGAGCAATCTGGAGCTTCAGGGGCTGATCAGCACGCGGTGTGCGAGAATATCTCCATCCTATGGTAGGTCAGTGTATCAATTCCGTGGGTTTAGTTTAGAACGCAAGTGACTAACCCTGAGGAACAGCAGACAAACTCTCAAATACATCAGCCGAAGCAGAGGACGCGAGAAGCGATAATACCGCGAGCGACAAGGCTCCACGGTTAAATAGAGATGCAATCATGGCAAAAACGAGCGATATGAGGACACCCTATCAGACACTGGTCGGGGCTTCTGGACAGCGAATATAGGAAGTATAAATAGTCTGACAGAATAGCCCGAAATATAAAGGAGGGGTAAAGACCGCGAATTGGTATTTATTATGGTTGCATTGGTGGGGGGAATGATAGCGCGACAAAGAATGTGTGTTGAAGAAGTCCAGGATAAACCGAGATAAGACAGTATTGACAAGGACGGAGTGCTCTAATCGAAGTTTCACGTCATTCCCTTGGCATCGCTGTGGATGTCCGTTTGGTGAGACCTTTCCTAAATCAATAATCGCTGCGGAGTAGCGGCGGCTGGGATTGCATCTTCGGGATATGGCTCCATACTCGCATTATTGCGACCGACGGCCTTTCTCAACCTAAGGAGCGGTGGATTGTTAGTGATGTGATCGGTATGGAGAAAAACTCTCTATCCCACTGTGAGATTCGGCGCGTCCGTCGGGGGTCCGTCTATGATCTGCAGGGGTTGACCCACTTTGAAGGAAACAATGTGAGGGGCGTCAGGGGGCTTGTATTGCCGGGTGGCTGGGCTGGGATGACTTGGCCCTAAAAATGGGATCAGCTCTGGTTCTGATTTACATGATGCCCACGGTTTATCTATTATCAAATCTGATCGATGGGAATCAGCTGCATGTCAGCTGGAAGATGTGTTCAATGATCGAAACCATTCGTCCCCTGCCAAGCCTGATGCACCAGCTGGAAGCCAATTAGGCTACTACATCAAAAATCAAGACAATTTCGGAAGGACCTGCACTAGGCTTCTGTGGCGCTGAAATGTGCTGAAGCACTGTTGCAACCCGAATGACTATCGGTTTTGTTTGCATCGCTGTGCGTCGGGACTGCGTCGGACTACGTCGGGGGCTGGGGCCAATGCAAATTTCCAGTGTCCCAGAGTCATAATTTAGGCACTGGAGACAGATATGGCTGGTGGTCGATTTTCATTATTTAATGTGACATCTCAGCCTTGAGTGAAAAAGGGCTGGGCAAGAATGCAAGGTGACGAGATGTACTCTTGCTTTCGTGACACATCAGTCGAGACGGTAGTTCCCGTTAGTTCCCGTTAGCCCCAACTTGTCGATTTGGTGTGTTTGCGTGTTGTCTACGGAGTACAACATACGGAGGTCCATTTCAAAAGTTCTGTGGAATTTTAACGTTATAAAATTAGTCCTAATATAGTAAGGTTGTCTTAAAGTCTTGTTTCTATTCTGTCTCAAATAAATATCATTGCTAATGTCGAGGGAGACAGACATTTTTCAGTGGAGCTCATAGGTGGTCCCAGAATTGACTGGCTGTACTTGGCCATGCTCATGTTCATGGCAGATTTGCTTTTACGACAGCCGGGTGATTTCGTGTACCTGCGTTGTCCAGCGACTGGCTTTCGGCCAGTCATTTGCGGGCGCTCTGAGTACACCCGCCACAGCGCGGCCTCTTCTCATCGCACTTCTTCCGACTTTTTTAAAAAGGATTAGCATGGAGCATGGTTCACAGAGACAGCACATGCATTGAGCACAGCCACTTCTCGTTTGCGGTCTTGCTCTGGACGACAAGGGACTTCCATAAGAGATTACATTGTTTGAGGAGCTGGTTAGCATTGAGCTAGAGACCAATAGTCAACTGCGGCTGTCTTGGAAAGAGCTTGCTTGTTGTGTTTGCATACTCGGTCCCTATTAGTGAAAGAAATCTGGCAGTACGACACTGATCGACCTTTACAACACCGCGCAGAAGCACGTAGTAGCACTAGTTCTTTCAGTCGGCCAGAATTGATCCACCAACTTTGTTAAAAGATATCATCTCCTTCCTCCCGATTCTCGAGGCGGTGTCGTGAGATTAAACGAGTTCCTCCTCCCCGGGAAAGACAGAATAGTAAGTTGGTTTGTTTCTAGTTGATTATTTCCCGATCATAATTTTAATCTATCAAAAAAGCGGGAAATTATTCTGCGATTGTGACTTCCAGAATAATTAGCGGAAGACCCACCTTGCATACCAATTTTACATGGAACCGTTATCACAAATTGTATAGAATATTGGAAGGACCAAAGCATGAAACTGTGACACGATATGAGGGAGTGGAAAGCCGGGACCGCTGTTGTAAGTTTGAAAGTTTTGGCAGCCATATCCTGTGTTGGAAGGCAACGCAGTATCAAATGCCTTTTTAATAGCTGCCTAGACACTCGGACGAATTGACACTATTGATGTGCTCCAATTTTTAGTTTGCCCTTAACTACCCGACTACGCTTGGAATTACATCACCACCCCCGTCTCGTCCAGATGGAGCTTAATTGCTACTCCGCACTTCTAAGCGAAATGGAAGTCCCAAGTAGGCAGCAACGCCAAGGGTTGGCACCAATTTCCTATTGCCAGCTTTGCCATCCCACGTGGAAGTAACTATAATCTTCAAGGCCTTGAAGAAGTTGGATGATTGACGCCCGGATCCACTACAATTTGCTCGGCGCGCGCAAATTGACATGGTTGGTCGATTGGGCAGGGCTCCTGCTCGGCATGCATATCAACATGTGCGTAGTATAGCCTCATTGACGATCATGAAAAAAATGGTGCCTATGGAGTATTATCTCCAAGAAGCAGCAACATTGGAACCAGCCAAGACGATGACTCTAGGCGTCTCCGGCGACGTATATAAGTATAATGGATTGCCGCTTGGGCAGGACCATCGGACTCCTATGTTGTATCAACATCAAATAATCCAAGATGGGATCCGGTATGTATATCGCCTCTCTACTCTTAAGTTCTTCGCTCGTTTGTGCCTTTTCTCCCGAAATTCGTGCCGACACCAATCGCGATGGAGTAGTGGACCTGGGGGGCAACACAGATGCTGTCGGCAAAGACTTTTGGACTGAGGACCGTGGCGCCATCTTCCTGCCTAACATCGGCGATGCCGAAGGCAGGTGCTACTTCACAGACCGCAGTGGTCAGGACCTTAGTGACATTGAGCTGGCCAGCTGCAACGATGCTTCAGGAGATACTCTGATCACCCCGGAATATGTTGCACCGCTCCACACAATTCCCATCCAAGACATTGGCAGCAACGCGACCGCACATGTTGCTGCGGACCTATCCTCTTATGTGCGGATTTTCTGGAGACGGGGCTCCGAGTGGATATACATCGATCCTGAGTTCATCTTCAACGCCACTGCCATCCGAGCCGGCCTGGAGCTCGGAATTGATTCTCGAGCACTTGTTGCAGACCCCGACGTATGGAACGGCACTGTTAAAATCTCCTTCACTGTTGCAGATGCCAACACTACCAAAACGGACCATGTAGCTCTCAAGCTTGCCCCGGTCCTCCTCCACCATCACCTTCAGCCACCTCAACGTCTAATCAGCGTTCTTGGGAATGACTCTACTGCGGCCCAGCACCGGTTCATCAGGGAGCTCGATGCGGCTAAACAAATGGCTGGATTGAACACTCCCCTTACTTTGCTCGGCTCTAGCGAAGATGTCTGGGCACAGGATCTCATGGAACCTGCATTTGCCAGCATGCCAGGGCCAAACGGGCCCATCTCCATCCGTGTGATTCTCCGTGCAGCCCAGAACAGCCGTCCGGCAGGCCGACAGGTCTTCACCCACCTCCGCGGCAGGGGCATCGGTGGTTTTCAACCTGTCGGAAGTGGAGGTTTAGGGCGTCGAGAGGTCAATTCGGGCGGCAACGTGGAAACAATCCCGCCGTATACCAGCAAGAAAACCGGCAAGCGCTATCCACTCGGCCGGATCTTGACTGGACAACACTTTGAGGAGAAGAATTCAGAAGCGATGATGAAGTTTTTCCAGAGTCAGCAGTTACAAGATCCCCTCGTCATCGAAGCTGGTTGGCTGGCGGTTGGACATGTCGACGAGTTCATCTCGTTCTTGCCTGCGGATAACCAACTGGGTTTTACTCTCGCCGTTTCGGACCCGGTAGCTGGATTAAATGTCCTCCGTAAAGCCAATGAGAGCGGACACGGGGGAGTAGATGCTTACAGCGTGAACTTACGCGACTGGGCTCCTCCTCAAGGTGCTGAACCAAATTTGAACTGGACGATCAGTCAAGTCATATCTGACGAAACGGTCTTGCATGCCACGACCCGGGCGCAGAAAAATATCGATTCGGCTGTGCATGTTCTCCTCGAAGAGACTGGTCTGACCAAGGAGGATCTGATCCGCATTCCCCACCTCTTCACCGATGGTGAATTCTCCGGGCCAGGGCACACCGAAAGCCACGATGGTCTTCCTCCCCACATGACGCCACCCAAAGAAGGAGAGTTCAATGTTGCCTCTTTCTACCCAGCTGCTATCAACGGGGTCGTTCTAGACGATCATTTCATTTGTGCTCGAGCATTTGGCCCGGTTATCGATGGTAAAGATATCTTCCAGGAAGCTGTCGAGGATGCCTTCCGCAAGTCAAACATGACGGTACATTTTATTGACGACTTTTGGTCTCACCATATTAACGGCGGTGATGTTCACTGTGGTTCGAACACATTGAGAGACACCGCCATCCCATGGTGGAGCCAGCAGTGATTATTCAGCTATTCCAGTGTTTATGCTGGCAGATGAGGCCGTCTATATTGACAGAAGTTGGAACTTTTCTCTCTTCATTCACTCTTTTTGGTTCTCTTTTGTCTTCTTCTCCTTCTTCTTCACATTATTATTATTATAACTAGAATTGACACAGAGTCTCTATCCAAGCCAAGGATCTCGAATTCTCTTCTATGATGAACCAGATATATAAAATCCAACCGGGTTATGGTTGCATACATGTATGCATACGTATAAATATGTACAAGTCCGTCCTACACACACCCCGTTTAAAAATAGTATGGCTTCTATACGAAGATGAGAGCCCACTATATCATTTATAATCGACGATAACTGGGGCTTGGACAGCCGGAACAGAGTCATCAACACCTGCCTGATTCATTTCCAGATGGTGGGCGTAGACCATTGAAGCGATCGCATCTTCAGTCTGGAGATATGTGCGGCTGCCTTGGATGAACCAGAATGCAACAGCAATGACCAACATAATACCAAACACGGCAATGGCGAAGTTCATGTCGCTGGGCGCTGGGTTAGGGCCGCCAGGGAAAAGGAAGAAAATGGTAGTGATAATGCAGTAGACGATGCTGATCCAGTTCAAGCACGGACCAATGCGACCGAGCTTGAACGGACCAGGGGGCAATTTCTCACGGCCGGTGATGAGCAAGGCGAGAATTGGCATGGCGTAGGAGACCGTCAAGGCGATAGTGCTGACGCTGAGAATCGCCTCGAGCACAGTGTTGGCGAATAGGTATAGGATACCGATGATACCGATGACGATGCCCTGACCCCAGAGCGCGCGGGCAGGGACTTGCCACACAGGGTCGACGTGGCTGAAGTACCTGCTGAAAGGCACGCCGCCATCACGGGCAAAGCCCCAGGTCAAACGGGAGGCAGTGGTGAGGACACTGATTCCCTGGCCGAGACCATTGAAAATGAACAGTGCAATAAGTACAGCAGCCCCTTTCAGTCCAACAGTCTCGGTCATAAGCTCCATGAAGGGGAGGTTGGCGTTGACGACGCGCTCCACATCCTGGATGCAGAACAGACAGACCACCATGAAAATGAAACCAGTCACAGCGCCGAACAAAACGGCCATCCAGATAACTCGAGGAGCATTCTTCCGAGGCGCGGGGATTTCCTCCACCATATGAATGACTGAATCGAACGCGGTCAACCCGTACGCTGCCTGTACCAACCCGGTGAACCAAACCACCCCGTCGCCCCAGCCAGTCTCATTCTTCCAAGCACCAAATGCGAACGAAGCGGGCTGGAACGACAATTCACTCTTGGTTCCGACCGAGATAAGTAGCACGAGAGAGAGAACAATAAACAGGCCGAAGAACCACACTCCAACAAAGTTGTTAAGCCAGGGTAAGATCTTCTCCTTACGGCAGCTGACGACGTTGATCAAGGTCAGCACAAAGACCACCCCGAGATACACAACAAAATTAAGCCAGCCTTTGTCGACTCCATCCCACTCCGGCTCAAACATGGTCTTCATGCCTAGCAGGAATTCAGTCATGAAGGCGACCTGCGACGCAGTCAAGGTCCACCATCCAAATGTATTGATCCATGCACACATGTATGAGACGAATCGACCCAACGGTGTATTCCACAGTCGATATACCCAGTAGGCCTGACCGAGGGCGGTCGGCATGCTGCTAGTCAACTCGCCCAGGGAGAGCGCAACACAGAGGTTGCATGCTGTGACCAGCACCAGACCCCAGAGGATAGTGATAGCACCACCATTGGTCAGGCCACTGCTGAGATCCTGTGCAAAGGTCGAGTAGGTTCCTTAGACAATCAGCACACATTCGGCATTCATCGGGTGGCAAAAAGCGCAAACATACCAAGTACACAAAAGGCGAGCGCCAGCATACTCAACATGTCGAATTTTCGCGTCAGGGCCTGCGAATGACCCAGCGCAGCGAGATCCTGCGCATCTTGCACATTCTGGTCCGTCAGCGGTGGCTTAAGGGGTTGCGAATTGGACTCCAAATCCATCCCGTGGTAATTCAGCCGGAGGCAGTATATATCAACTCAGTGGGCAGGCAGGAGGGAAATGCGCCCATTTTCTGATCGAAGATCAACGAGAGCGTTAAGGGGGAGAAACGATGATTTCTATATAGCTTAGATCTGGCGTGTAGCGTATTCGCTCCGCATTGACACCCCTCACGGATTAACCTTGTTTAACAGGCTTAGATAAAGCTGGGGATCCGGAGTAGCCAATGACGCGGCGGGTATGATAGCAAGGTTTTGATTGAATCAGAACGATTGGTCATGGACTGGGGAGACGTTGATAATAGAAATCTGAAATTTTTGGGGTTTTTGCGGGGAGGTCAGGTCGCCCTCGGGAGGACCTCCCTCCAGTGGGCCATAATATCGACAAATGCACTCCACAGATAAGAACTGCGGTATAATTGCGATTGAATTAATGTTGAAATACTCCGTACAGAGTAATTAGATATCATATGAAGGTACCTTGCAACTTGTTCAGGCATCACAATTTTCACAGCTCCGTACCACACGAGGTCCGACCGTTGTGGCTCAACAGCTTCTCTTCTTCAGGGATAGGGATATCCCTCGAAACTGAATAAAAATGCCAATTTTACAAGGAAGCACGCATATTCCCCTACATATGTAAGTATCTTCCCAATATGAAAATCAATTGCATTGTATATTGTATATCAACATCAAAGTACAATCATCAGTGGCGACGGTTGACCCAAAAAGGCAAGTCCATGCGTGGCCGATAAGAATCGACGATTGGGGGGTTCTGAGCGCGGCTCCAGTAAAGTTTGGGGGCGTCAAGTCTGAGATCAAACATGCTTTGATGTGTAAACGGACACCATAGTAGCAACAGTAGAGCTGCATATCTGTATTTTCATGTGAGAAATTAAACAGTATCTCTGTGGAGTCGATACCACATATGCGTGATAGCCATGGCTTATCCAGCAGAAGCCAATGTGATATCAATGTGGATTCGAGGCCACAGCTTGAAACATCTGCAGATGATCATCAGCCGGCATCGGGCGGGAGGACCAAGTATGATCCGTGAGCGTGTTCCCATCGAAAGGGGAATTCCGGCACGACGGACTCAGAATGCACTTTGCACCGCTGAAGCAGCAGATTTGAGCTTCGTCCGGGGAAAAGGCCACTTCTTGAATTATTGCTTCGTAATGAGAACGAAGAACGCTCACTTGGGTAGGTCAGTTGGGCATCGCTGTAAGGTCTCCGCCATCCGTCTGACCGTAAAGCTAAATCTTGCCCAGCTCAACCCCACAAAAGGAAGGAGAAGGAGATGAAAGCACCGAGACGCGGCGATGTAGGCCAATGAAGAACAGACTGTAGTACGTGCCGTTGGGTACCAGTTCCGTGAGCCCCAGAACGTCGCCGTGGTATGCCCGTGACAGGCGGACAAGCCCGCGATCGATAGCGGATTTTCAAAGCCAGTCATGAGAAGTGTACAGTCGTCTGTTGGCAGCGTGCAGGCGAGGGGTTGCAGCGATATTCAGGCACGGCGCAGCAGCCTAATCCAAACGGGGAATCTTGGACCTGGACACCCCTGATTGGGCCACAGAGAGTTGGACGGGTAGCTTCCGCAATCATTCTGATCTCCGCTTACCGGCTGTAATTAGCGCAGCCAGCTCTTTGACCTGCCAAAAAAGCAACAACCTCTGTCTCCTCCACAGTCCCTGCTCGGCAAAATAGGCGATATCCGATGCTAGATTTCACTTATCTTATCCCCTCCCCCAGATCAAGGGCTGGGGACTGAGTACGTCCCTCGAGGCGATGTTGGCTCTGCTCAACTTGCTTTTTAGACTGATCATGTCTGTTAAGTATAAACCCAGCAGTTGAAGAAGTTGACTATTATCCAGAGCGTGGCCTTAGCCAGATCGAGACCATGTCGAAGGCGATATGAAGGTCGGGAAAAGTCATGGCACCAAACTCAATCAGCATTTGTTTGAGAGAATTCACTTGGTAGCCGAAAGTGGCCAGTCAGTTCAGCACATCACAGACGAAGGGACCGCACTTACATTATAGGTATATATACCTGGATGGGACCACCGAGCGAAACTATTGCCACATTAGGAAGCATCGGGCCATACCCGCACACAATCAGGAAAGGAGAACGTTTGAGCAAAATGAATTATCCGAGCCTTGGCAGTTATATTAATGCTTTAGGATACTATCCATGAGGTATTCCCGTCCGTGTAGGGGAATCACAAGTCACAAAACACTTTTGTGGTCGCCAGGACCCGAAAATCAAATCATGTCTGAGATGAGAGAGGGCCACATCCGAGCCCAAATCACACTTGATCCGAACGCCTCCACCAGTCCACAAAGAAATAATCGAAAAACAAAGCAAAAAGAGACAAACGCCGACCGTGACCACGTTGTCCGGCTCTAAGAATACAACGCTCGTCGCGGTCATGAGAACAAGAAAGATAACTGAGGCGGCAGTATCACTGTGGCATGATCCACCTGATCATAGTCGGGGGTTTTTTGAATGACGCCAGATTCCGCCCGGTAGCAAGTTTTGCTTGAGCAGTGCGAGCTCCTTGTGCAGCGCCTGGTTTTCCTGCTGAATGCCATCGATGTAGGCAAGGGCATTGGTGAGGATCTCGGACTTTTTGAGAGACCCTGCGCCAACCTTGGCATGTTTTTGAACACCCGAGGGCGAGATGGCCTGCTCGAGGGAAACAAATTTGGCGTTCATATTGGTGCGGTAGCGCTTCTCAATGATGTTATGGGCGGCACGCTTGGCAGCATTCCGCATTTGAGGGTCTTGGCCGCCCGTTGAGGAGTGGTTTGAGTCTCGGGAGAACCTGCGGGTCTTGCGGGATGTGGAGGTGGTTGGTTTGGAGGGTTGGGGCGTAGCAATCTCTTCTTCCTTCATCTCTGGGCTCGATGACCAGCTTGTTGAAGATGAGCGAGTCTTGCTCTGTGTTTGAGGTTGAGAAGAGGTGTAGTTTGAAGGTTGCTTTGTCGGCTGGGTCCCGAACGCGTTCGAGTCGACGGATTGCGGGGCAGCAGCGGATGGCCACGTTTGATCGTCACTTTCAAATTCCTTTAGGAAGATTAGCTTTGTGTCAATATATTGACGGGAGGTGGAGAGTCGTACCGATGACAGTGAAGCTGCATCCTCGGGCATAGTGAACCCACTAATTCCAGAGCCAGAAAATGGGTCATTGAAGAGATCCTTGGACTCGAGATTCGTTAGACTGTCAGCGAAGTCGAATGACACGGGCTCCATATCGGTGGGGTTGATGGAGAACAGGTCAATGGCATTGTCATAGCTCCAGTTGGCAGCGAGAGGGTCAGGCCTGTCGAAGAAGTCGGCGGGTCGAGACTGCGGACTTAGGTGTTGGCTGAGGTAGGTCCCCTGGTCTATGGAGAGATTGGGGATCTCATTGGATCGGTTGCAAGCCATGATGCACATCTTGGATCATACGTTGGCCTCGAAGGCAGTAGGATTGGGATATATAGTAGTTGGGAGAAGTACTATAATGAAAGGGTGGCGAAGGATCGAGAATTTATAAATAAACCAGAATTGAATATATCATGGAACAGGATATGGGTTTCGGCCGCGGGGCATTTATATAAACCCAGAATGTGCCCCGAAAAAAAACAGGGGTACGAAGGTGATCCGGAACAGACGATTACACCAGTGTACGAAGCCGATATTGACCTGTGATGTCAGGGCTTGGACAGACCTCAAATTGGCCTAGCCCTTCTGGTCACTCGCTTGTACTATTCGGTAAAATCAAGCCGAGTTCACCCCTAAGATCTCTAACGGCCGGCTCCGACGAGTACATTTTCCGCTGTCACGTCCAGTGAAACCGTTGAAGTTAAAGTGGATGTTGCGGGAAGTGGGTTGGGCCTTGCCCAAGACTCCGACGGCCGAGTCTCGGAGCCGATATTTATGTAATTTCCAAGGTTATGTAATTTATGTAATTTATGGGTGTACATTTGTACCTTGTCTTGTTTTGATGGGTTTTCTTTTTGTCTCTTTGTATCTTTTCTTTCTTTGATTGCACAATAAACAGGCTGTAGAATTGAGACTTGGCTATGTACTAATAGGTGTATGGGTGAAGCCAATGCTCAGTGCTACATACATTATGCTTGTCAATTTATATAGCTCACCTATCCTTCATACGCGATTTTAGCTTGGTACCTATGACTAGCGGAAATTGACGGGTAGTTCCATGCTTTCATGGAAATCATTACTTTGTCATAGATAATCCTTAGGAGTCTTTGTTCGTTCATCTTGCGATTCATCCATATCTTCACCAGGACCGAATGAGGTTCCCCCATAGTAGTGTAGAGGAACGAAAATAGCCAAATATAACTGTAATATAACTGTACTTTGGTATATACAGGCCCGAATTGACCTCTGACTGTCTTTGTAAAAGCGGCAACGTCTAACTACCTAGGTACAATATCAACTAGGAAAGGCCCCAGACTCGAGATAGGAACAAACACGTTAATTGTATGGACCGAATTCATGTACACAGGAGTATCCTCGGCTTTGCATCTTTACATTATTTACCCTTACCCGGTAAAAGTCATACCCTGTTTCTTGAAAGAGTATCCCGGCGATTTCTTGCATCGCCACGTATACTTTGGCGATCACCTGTCGCCCACCCTGTCAGGCAATCCATTTCCTAAAAGATGGATCTCTTCACATATGCGACTAAATCATACGTCATTAGCCGGCTGCAGAAAGTTCTATAAGAGCTAAGGAAATGTCGAGATATGATTGATATGATAATAATGATGATGAACATTGACACGCCAAAACTGGTTAAAATCACCCTATTGAACACGCGACTGTAATAGATGTACACTAAAGAACGCAATATACCGGCTGAATACTCTCATAATTTTCTCTGGGAAGGTCACGCATACTCTAGGTAATGCTGTCAGATTCTGCCCTACCGCTTGTGGCAAAGTCCACGAGGTGTATCAGTCTAGTACTTTTGTCAGTCTCACTAAAAATCAGCGCTACCTATTATTTTAACAGCTTTTCCACTGAGAGCATATACAAGAAACATATACAAAACAAATATGTCAGACTCGTAATTGAACAAACTACCTTGGATTGGGTAATAAAGAAAGTTGTGTGAGAATTAGACGTGGAGTATTCTGTCGATTTTAGTGCGTTATGTAGTGCTGCCTCGACTGGCCTCCGTGTCGTCCAGTAGCGAAACAGGTAAATCCCGCTTATTCAAAATTCTTCCCACAACGACTCCACTTGCAATTTGGATCAGTGGGGTGACTCGGATGCTCTCCTTCCTTTGCCTCGCCCTACCCTCGACCCGATGTCCACCGAGTCCACACGAGAAGATCGCTCCTGTGACAAACCGAGATTTCACACGAATTGCAGACGGAATCCGTTTCTCCAGTTTGGACTCCGGTCAACAGTTCCGCATTTATGGCATGAGGGTTCGTCTCCTGATACTACCCGACGCTGGGGGCGATCCGATCGTACTTTTTCTTCTTTCGAGATTCAAGGAGGGGATTTTGCCGATACGGTTCTTGACGATTGCAGACAATGATATGCATCGTTACATTTTGTGGCTAACTCCCTTGACATTTCAGATCTGTCACAACCTTAAAAAGTCTTGCGTTTCATGCCTGTACCGAGTCATCTCGACGGAGGCTAACTCAGCACCCTGCAGGTGACCCGTTACCCCTGTGTTACAGCTTGTTCCAAGATTCCAAGATGAGGAAGAGGGTCAGTCCACCCGGCACGCCTTAACCCAGTGGAGCAATAACGGGCGCTAGACCTGTCATCTGCACAAAATACACGGATCTTGACTCGATTCCAATCCCGATTATCGTCCCTAGATCTCGATCCCGGCAGCTGGATCTTCATCAGTAGCTAAGATGGCTCCTGACCAAAATAGCGCTGTCTGGATCCGAACAGTACTAGAGGATAAAACCTTTGCCGTCTGCGTATCAGTCACTTCACAGTCATAGGCAACCGAAGGCAAATCTTCCACGCCTGGATAATTTATATATGGCACCATATCTTTGAACTATGACTTCTGGAGCCTGAAAACGGACAATCAACAACAGTAACAATACATGGTTCTCGCTTATTTCCAACTGCTGAGTACACCCAGTTGGTTTATGCGGTTCTGATGAAACTTGTTCATAGCTTAGTTTGCCAGGGCACTGTTGCCTGATGGTCCGTCATTCCGATAACCATGACTGTTTTACAATATTCATTTCTTGTTTTGGTTGCGTTTATTGGAAGAAAACATAGCCCTTGTCTCTTCGTGTACATTCCTAGCAAGTTAAATTGCGTCCGAGAAATAAAAGTTGCTCCCGCTGAATGATGCACAACTTACGCTCGGGTGTAACTCCCAAATCAGATATACATCATACGGTTGAGCAAGTCGTCCACTTGTGGATAGGTACCAATCGAAAGGCATGATCCACTTTTTAAATTGTGATTCACAATACCTGTCAGCGTACGGAATACAATGTGTTCTTGTTTCCACTATCTTTTGTAAATCATCAAACCCATTAAAAGATGTACAGTTTGACCAAGCCGTGGGATGGCCCGAGATTAAGGAGATGATTAGTATGCTCTACATGCACATGATGGAATGATTGAGGTGTGGCACTAGGATCCATATACAGCGGGAACAAGATCTACGATCATTTCAGAGAAAAGCAATTTGTCTTGACGATTTGCGGCTCGATGCGCGCATATTTGATCAAACCCCTGTAGTTGATCACAACGCTAATGCGATTATGATTACGGGCCCCAGAATAACAATATGAACGGCCGGTGGTCCACAAAACCTCGCTGCTGCCGAAGTGTATGCCTTTAACAAGCCCTAACACATCAAGCTCGAACACTTTATCAGTACTAGTAGTTACATGGGACGAATCGAATGTGAAAACTGATCACCCGACCGAGACGAAGCCATTGGCGTGAAGTAGGCAGGCAGACATTCGGATCAACCGAGGATGTCGATCCTATTATGGCACACAATAGGGTGAATGGGAGCGCGTCTGGGATACAGACTGAGGTCATGCTCGGGTAAATTTGCAGTAGATGCAATTTTTGTAGCTGTGTCTCGGTGTAAAACTTCGCATACTTAGGTTAAGATAAAGATGCGCCTCAGCAATAGGGGTGCTCCGTACTCCGATATTTTTATAATAGTTTTCCTGGTTGCAGAGCGTAACTAAGTGAAGCAATATGGAAAACCTAAGGGATACCTGGTCAGGTGCCAGGTCAGCTTCCCAAACAGGGCTACGTATATTGACTTTCGCAAATATAAATCCCCATTAACCCCTCTGCTACAATTAGTATTTTCACTGGCTAGAGCTATGTGATGGATGTGCACTGTTTAACTTGATTTTAGATAGTGGTCACGTGGCCTGGCTTCATATGTACATCGGGTGCCTTAGGCATAATATAGCCACACCGACTTGCGAATAATGGAGGCTTCATTGTGGTAGACTGTTCGATTTCAGATCGCGGATATTTCTCAAGTGTTTCTTAGCAGGTGGAATTGTATGGTGTATAATGCCTCCGGGTATTTTATTAGAGTTTGAATTAAGAAAAAGGCTCGTGGGGTCCAGCCGGACATAAGTGTCATCGGTTCCAAATAAGCATTTCAAGAAAAGGAAATGCTATTTCAACCTACCCCGTACTCGTTTCGGCCTACTTTTGGATCAGCCATTTTTAGGTCAATAAGTTTCCCCGAGCAAATAGCGACCTTTGGGCTAATACTCCACCACTTTTGAGTTTAAGTCAGATCTGATCGACAACAACCTTGGAAGCAACAACCAAGAGACACTCACCCAGGGAAAGTAAATTGATAATCACGAAAACGCCGCTCTTCACCAAAATTCCAGTCGTAACGCTCTGCTATAATTTGTAGTTGATGCTCAGTTAGTAAAGAACGGAGGATGCAACCTAAGTAGTTAGCCAATATGATTAACTGAAGTCGTGGAAGCTAAGCTACCATGTTGCTACTGTCATTTCTTTCTCCACCGCATAATCCGCTCTACTAATTCCGCGTTTGAGACAGGATGTTCAACTGCACCACGATTGTCTTGGGCCCATTAAGACTTTCGGCATGCTCTAGCATATCTGCTGTCGAGTTGTACTGTCCGCGCCAAGCGTTTTCCATCAGACAATCAAGACCACTGTGGCCAGTATGGATCCGGGTAAAACAAGGCGTTTGTGATCATCCACGGATATTTCCGCTGGGACTCCGATCTCCAATTCGTAAACCGGGCAACCCATAGCAAACCTATCTGTCCCGTCAGAGACCGTCTCCGACGGCCCATTAAGTAGGAACGGTGGAGAAGGATTGGGCTTTCCAAATGGACAGCAGGCACCGAAATCTCCAAGTAAAGCGTGGCCGTTGGTATCAGAAAGTATGTTATGCTTGCATATATCCGAATGGGCGATGCCAAGACCATGGAGGTGAAGAAGCGCTCGCCTGATGTCCCGATACCAAAGGACACGGTCTGACTGGGTTGCTGGTGTCGTGTCGGAAAATGGACGGTATTTGCAAAGGTAGATACCTTCCGGATGGTCCCTATCAATGGCCTCTATGATGTTTGGATGAGGATGCTCTGTAAGGAGGCGAAACACGGTCTTCTCATCTTTTAGGAGCCCAAAGTGGAAAATAGTTTCTGAGGCATAATCCCACAAGGCTCGTGGAGTGGCGTCGCTTGATGGAGGCTCATATATCCGGCAGGCCTTCAGAACGGTATAATCATCGACATTGTAGACTTGGCCTGCTGCTCCAACTCCTATAATGTCAAGATCCGTTTGGTACTGAACTGTCAGAGTAATATCAGCGTAGCCTGACGGGTTGTCCACCGGAGGATGCTCCCTTGGGGTGGGGTCGCAGTAGTTCTTTAAACGTCGAGCAATGGACTTTTCACGAAAGATAGACGGAATATTTGCCATTTTTGACAAAGAATATAGCGTACGGTAGACCACCATGATGAGAGATACGAAGTACCAAGACTTGCATCTTGGCCTTTGGAGCAATAACAGGTGTGGAAGTTTTAAAGAGAAGCTGAATTGGAAAGAAGGCTCGAAACCCGTCACGTGAAAGGAAATTACTTGGGGCTATTTCAACCAATGCTAGGGTACTCCGTACTCATTTCAGCCTTCTTTTGGATCAGCGGTCAATAAGTTTCCCCGAGCAAACAGCGACCTTTGGGCTAATGCTCTACGACTTCTGAGTTTGAGTCGGATCTGATCGGCAACAACCGAAATCAAAAATAGAGTCGGTCTACATTGGGAACTCGGGATTACTCCGTACGGAGTACATAGGATAGGGAACGAAAAAGGGAACGTCCGGAACTCTCTCCATCCGCTCCTGAAGATCGACAGGGGCTTTTTGTTGACCTTCCGGAAAGAAACTACATCTATGTACCCGGATTTTAACCGGCGACGCAGAACCGGTTGGAGCTTTGGGTGACATTCAATGTCTCAGGATTAGGTGGGTAGGCACTGTCGATCAATATTATGATATTGTGAAATCTCGAACTCCGTACTCTAGCAAGTCAGTTCATCAATAATTCAATCTCTCAACAAACCATGCATTTTGAACTCTCTCAATTCGTAGACACCTCTCTTTGACAGATATGTAGGATCTTGTAGATACGAGACTAAACTGCTAATGTCTGTCGACATGTGGAGTAAACCATTTTGGCCTGAGGGGTTGCAAGACATGTTTCAATATCGCGAAATGATCGTCCAATAAAACTGGTAGGGTATTTTAGAGTAGTCACACTATGTAAAAATAGTCTTAGGCACAATTTTATGACAGCAAGTCGAGGTAGGTAAACTACATCAATTTCTATGGCTCTTAGATACTATATAAATGTCCCCAGTTCTCCTCGTACAGTCTATCACCAATCTATTCTATAAATCCAATTCACACTCAAAATGAAGTTCTCCCTCGCTACCATCACTGCCTTCGTCGGCGCTATTAGCGCCGCCAACCTTCCCAACGCCTTCACTCTCGTTGCTGAAGGCGGCAATACCGTCCTGACCGATGGCCAGAACGCCTACATTGGTGCCAACACCACGACCCATGACATCCTGATCCGTAAGCATTCAGCCTTTCATGATCTCGATCCGACCCCCTAACATGTATACTTTTCTAGTCCGTGGCGGCAGCCCCAACGGCCTCGTCTCATACACTGCCAAGAAAGCTGTTCCTACCGCTTTCCAGAACCTCTACATTGTCGAGAACTCTGTCTCGCCCGTCGGTCTGACGCTCCCTCACTCCGGCGCTGTCCCCGAGGGCGGCAACGTCACTGGCTTCGGCGTCAACGACGAGGGTCTGTTCACCCATGGCGGCAAGGCTTGGTTCGCCATTGATGGCTACGGGGAGAACAAGGTCAAGGAGATCTTTTGGTACGCTGCTCACAACGCTGAGTACCGCAGTGAGAAACTCTATGTTAAGGAGTTGAAGGACTACTCCCCCTAAATATCTACTTGGTGTTGACGCTGGGTCGATGAGAGTCGCTTTGTGCTTTTGGTGAGGCTTTTCATCTGGGTGGAATTCCTTTGCTACTGGGATATTTCATTGAACAGTACATATCGTATATAGAAATGACCGATAGTGATATTAAAGCAGCTAAACGTTCCCGTATTTCAGTTTCATCTTCGATAAAAACAATACATTTAGTTCCTTGATATACACACGTTTAAATCAGCAACCTGGAAAAGCTCATCCAATCAACGCCTTGATAGTAGTTTCATAGCTCTCCGGTTCATGCCCCAAGATCTCACGTAGAGCAGGAGACACAACTGCAGTCTCGCCCCGCCCGATAGCCTCCCAAGCCGTAGCCCACTCCCTCGACAGATTAACTCCTTTGTACGTATGATTATCACCAATCTGAGGAAGATTCACATAGTCATCGACAGAGATCTCACGGATCTTGAGCGGCTTCCCAATCGCCTGACCGATAATCTTAACCGTCTCCGCAAGAGAGATCTCCCGAGACCCAGAGAGCAGAACAGCCTTGTTCAAATACTCGAAGCTGCTCGGGTCATTGGTATACGAGACAATCAACTTGGCGGTTGCCTCGCCCAGCTCGTCGCGCTTGACCCACGCCACCCCTGGGCCTGTACCCGGATGAGGGATCGTAACCTCGTCCGCTGGATTCTGGGGATCGAAGAACGCAGTGTAGATCGGAAAGGATTCAGTGTAGAGACCCTCGCGGACTATGGTGTAGGACACCGTGCCTTCCAGCGAAGAGAGGTATTTCTCTGTTTCGATGTGGGCGCCCATCACATGCGCGATGCTCTGGTCAGTTAAATCACCGCCGAATCCAAGAGAAGAGTAGAATATGTGCTTGACGCCGGTTTTGACGGCCGCATTTATAGCAAGACGGTGTGCCTGGGTATCGTTGTTAAACAAACTACTTAGGTGGGTAATATCACTTGAATTTCCTTACCTTGATTCTATGATCTATCTCGAATGACGCATATGAAATCAGCATTAAGACATCGACACCTTCGAAGGCTGTGTCTAATGTCGATGGCTCATCATAGTCGGCCCTGCGTACCGTGGCGCCAGCTTGCTGGAGGTCGTGCAGTTTCTCGGGGTATCGGGCAATCAGAACCAGGTCAGATTTTGAGACTAGTTTCGCCAGATTGTTCACAATGCTTGA
Source organism: Penicillium egyptiacum (assembly GCA_911456345.1). Classification (NCBI taxonomy): domain Eukaryota; kingdom Fungi; phylum Ascomycota; class Eurotiomycetes; order Eurotiales; family Aspergillaceae; genus Penicillium; species Penicillium egyptiacum. The sequence goes on from CAJVRC010000906.1 coordinate 53,521, forward strand.
TCCAAGGGCTCCAGAGGCGGGGAAGACGGCGATTTTGACGCCCATTTTGATAATATAGGGGATGGATGATAGAAAAGGCACCTCAGTTGGTAGGCTGTAGTTCGGAAGGTCTTCGATGATACACTTGACTGGGAGGGTTTTCAAGAGAAAACCTTCATGTCCAACATTTCACCTGGGCATGATCCCATGCTTATAAATGGACATCAGTGCTCGGTCTATGGCAACAATGACCGAATCCAATAATGACTCTGTACTTGGTTTCTTTATGGATCCATGGATGTCGATCTATTACCTTTTTAATAAAGAGGATTGCTAATACACTACCCCCTCCAGGCTCGCGCTAAGTTTGTCTGCTGTGTGGAAATCCAAGTACGGAGTACATCCTACCTAACAGGACGTAGTTATCCCCTTTAGGTAGTTAAAATTCATTTGCTTCAGCAGATGGGTAATCCCGCCTTGGGCAGCTTGACTTCTTGCATTCGTCAATCGTAATTTGAAATTTCAAGAGATGAGATATGTGGTTCTAAACGCCAAACCGATGCCTGACAACCTTGTGAACTAAGAAACAAAATTGGTCTAATCGTATTCCGTGCTCAATGGGGAATACCTCCGGTTCCGAACAATTCCATCTTGACGCGGTCGGCACTCACACCCTTGGCCTCGAGAGCCGACTCCATATCGGTCATGAACTTTCCGGGTCCACAAATATAGTAATCAGTCTTGGCATCATCAAGGAACAAGTCCTGATCCTTCAACTTGGTCAAGTCCACCCGTCCGACATGGTCGTAGTCCACGCCTTCTGCCTCTCCCTCGGAGAGGTGACTCGTAAAGAATGTTGTCTGAATGGAGGGGAATTGATTTGGAAGCTCCGAGATGTGCTTTTTGAAAGCACGCGCGCCCGATGAACGTGCGCCATGGATGAAATGCACTTTGCGCGTTGCGGGCGATTTGGAAATCAATGTGTTGAGCATCGACGTCAGTGGTGTTAGGCCCACGCCAGCAGAGATCAACACGATCGGATTACCGGTTTCTGAGTCGGCAGGGGCGAGGAAAAAGTCGCCGTAGGGGTGGGACACCTTGAGCTTGTCGCCAATTTTGAATGTATCGTGTAACACATTCGAGATGTAACCTGGATGGGCGGCAGCACCTGGAGCGGCAGGGTTGAGGCCCAGTTCTCTCTTCACACTGATGCGATAGTAGTCCGGCTTCGGCTGGTCGCTGAGAGAGTACTGTCTGGCCTGCGGGTACTTGAGAGCTGGGACGTAGGTTTGGATGGAAATGTACTGGCCGGGCTGGAAGGCCGGCAGTGGCTTTTCATCGACGGGGGCAAGATAGAAGGAGGTGATTTCCTCGGATTCCTTGACTTTGTTCGCAACCTTGAATTCTCTCCAGTCAGTCCAACCCTCGGCATGTTCGTAGAGCTGCTTTTCGCGGCCGATCATGATATCTGCCAGCTGCCAGTAGGCTGTGGCCCATGCGTCGTGGATTTCTGGGGTCAATGCCGCGCCCAGCACCTCGCCCATGGCTTCGAGAAGGTACTTGCCAACGATCTTGTAATCGTCAGGCTTGATATACAAGGAGGCATGCTTGTTGCAGATCAACTCAACCGCGGAGGCTAGTGCGCTGAGGTCATCGATATGCGATGCATATGCGTAGAGTGCACCAGCCAACGCACGAGGTTGATGGCCATTGACCTGGTTGGCAGTGTTGAACACGGTGTTCAGCTCCGGGTGGGCTTCAAGCATGTTGCGATAGAAGACAGTCGTGATGGTGTTGCCATGTTCTACAAGAACCGGCACCGTCGCCTTAATGAGTGCGATTTGGTCTGGGGTCATTCCCGGATTGGAACCCATGGTAGATGGATCTGTTGTTATTAGGGTGGTTGAGGAAAGAAAACGTTCGATGTCTGGACTATTTAATGACCGGGGTAGGGGCTTAAATATAAGAAGTCGGAAAATGTGAGTAATAAGAAACCGCTTGCATTTGGTTGGTTGTCCAGCTACCCATATCCACCGTAACCGGATCGCTAGAGCGTAAGAGACGGGATTTGGAAAATTCAGAAGGTGTCTGGCATGATCTGTAAGTGTTTTCAGTGCCGAAGCGAAGATATCTCCGCGGAGAGCTCCGCGGAGGGGCAGAAAGGGATTAACTCGGTCTGTTTTCGCAACTTGCAACTTGCAACCTACCACTTTTAACTTGTAACTTGTACATAAAGTCGAGTCGTGTTGCATGTTTTATACTCCCAAAGTCTACTGGAGTACATTTGAATAAGATAGATATCTTAATATAGACTGGGATTGACCAGCCTGCAGTTAGTCTCGTCGATCCAAATCCCGAGGTTCCGTCAAAACTGGGGGGATAACTTGATACATATAAGTCCTCAATTTAAGGGAACAGCAAAGAATTGAGTTCCAAGAGGTGAATACCCGTGGACGGGCAGCTCTCTGGTCATGTAAGCTTGGAAAGGCAGTCGCAATTTCCTATTGGACATCTCTTTGAAGGCGGACTCTACTCTTCCGCCTTACCGCTTCCCATGATCTGGCAGAACAAAATCTTGGAGGGTAAAGTTCGTCCAAGAGGCCCAAATCTAACCTTCCTAAAATAGAGACAAATATCCATGTCGATGGGGACGGGCTTTTTTTTCTCAACATAGACCATCCCGTACTATTGAGTCGTCATATGCGGTCAGCCCACGCGCGAGAATGTCGGCGGCGCCAAACGGCCCGGTTTCTGCCGTTCCATTCGACCGCGACGTGAACCCTATTTTGATTACCTAATCATGGGCCCACCAACACCAGGTGGTGGTGGGCGTGCCACGATTACTCTTCAGATTTGCCAGCCCTGGCTGGAGCTGTCAGGTGAGCGTGGGAGGCAGAAGATATGCCTGGATACTTCGTTGGGACTCTGTACCAAGTCATGTGAACTACACGGATCATCAGGCAATGCTGTTTCAACCGTTCTGGCGCTGCGAGTTGGATCCAAGAGTCATCATCTCCATTGATCGGGGCCGAGATCCTATATGGTCCAGTCCTCCGCCAGAATCGAGGCGATTTACTAGATCAGGAAGCCTAATCCGCTGGCAATCCAACATACGTTTGAATTGAGCTTGAGCAATGGTAACTGCCGAGCTGTCAAATCCTAAAGGCGTTCATGCGAGATCTTTCGGACGATCTAGATCTCAAATCTTTGACGCTAGCCCAACTATATGGGCCCAACTATATGGTTCTAGAAACACACGAAGAAGACCGAGACACGTTGATAATGACATGTGGGGAGGTCTAGACAATCGATCCCCCGCAACTGTTTGCGGAAGTCGGGATTCCCCGTTCAACGGTTCTCCACTGGCCGAACCCTAGAATACTGACTCTTATTATTCTATTCTGTACGGGGAATACACATTAGTCTATCCCGCCGCCCTGGTAAAACGGACAACCGCCATAGAATAAGCTCAATCGCGGTCGAGTCAAACGCTAATCGATCATAAATGGCCCAGTTGTGGCGCCTCCGTAATGAGTGGTGACGTCTGCGACTTACAATGGTTGTAAAGTACAAAAAATGATGGGTATTAGAAGAGGCTAAGGTAGTGTCATTCTGACGGGGCATTTCGACTCTGACTTCAGTTAGTTCTCTTCATTTCAGCTCCCTCACCCCTCGCGATGCTGTTCAAGAAACACCACTCGTCTGATTCCTCGACGCTCGAGGGGATGCCGAGCACGAGTTCTGGCGGACCTGGGCAGCTGCCCATGTTGCGGCTCCCCGACAGGCTGCGATACAACTTGCTCTGCCTGATGGGCGAGTTCGTTGGGACTTTCCTGTTTCTCTTCTTTTCTTTTGCGGGCACACAGGTGTCTAATACCCCAATGCCGCCACCTGGATCCCCGCCAAATACTTCTAATTTGATGTATTCGGCACTTTCTTTTGGATTTGCATTGACGGTCAATGTCTGGGCGTTTTTCCGAGTCACAGGTGGCCTCTTCAACCCGGCGGTATGGACATCATCGCACAGGAATGGGAATGGGAATATCTGTAGCTGACCTTCAACAGGTTACACTTGCTCTCTGCCTCACTGGTGGCATGCCCCCTCTCCGAGGGTTGTGTGTATTCCCTGCGCAACTGGTCGCCGGAATTGCTGCGGCGGGCGTGGTTAGTGCCCTGTTCCCGGGCCCGCTAAACTGCGCGACGCGACTCGGCGGCGGCGCATCAATTGTACAAGGACTTTTCATTGAGATGTTCTTGACGGCACAGCTTGTGTTTGTTATCATCATGTTGGCGGTGGTAAAGCACAAGTCCACCTATTTAGCTCCAGTGGGAATTGGTCTGGCTTTCTTTGTTGCAGAACTGATTGGTAACTAACAATCATTTTCGGATTACTTCACAACGTATTGTGCTGACACTTCACACTAGGTGATTACTATACCGGAGGTTCTCTCAACCCTGCTCGCTCCCTGGGACCAGATGTGATCAACCGCTCATTTCCCGGATACCACTGGATTTACTGGGTCGGTCCTTTGCTCGGATCCCTTCTTGCCTCCGGTTTCTATCAAATCCTTTGTTTTGTGCGCTGGGAGAGGATCAACCCTGGCCAGGATTATAATGAGGAAGAGGCGGCCAGAAAGGAGTCGTTGGTTGGTTCCGAGCATACCATCACCGCCAATGTCGAAAATCCCAGAAGAGATACTCCGCCTGATGAGCATGTTTAACAGTGCTCCATTGTCGCCGCTCCACAGAAATCCGGATATTGCTTTCACCTAGACGGCCATAACCGAAGCGAACTTGAGTGCGCCGAACAATTCTCTTGTTATATATTAGGAGACCCTGGATAAATGGTAGTTGGTGCATGATCCGAGTCAATATTGAGACTGGCGATGAGGCTAAGAATAGTTCATCGATGCCAAAAAATGTGGATATTTAATTGCAAGCATAACAAACAATGATTGGTACTTATGGATCGAATATTGGAGTTGGGGGTGGTCGGCAAACTCAACCGAACTCAACTTGGCTGGTCTGCAAGCACATAGCTCGTGCAACCCAATGGGCTGCAGTTGGCTGTAATTGTCTCTGAATCGGTGCAGATCAGCCATCCTCATAGCGCCAACATTCTAAATAATCACAAGACGTGAAGTGACACGAATACCTCACATTGCGCCTCTGCAATTCAAACGCAAGGGCTGTAATCGCTCACGCTGCACGATCGAAATCTGCCTAAATTCCCCATCTAGACTCCCGTAAGCTCGCCGGCTCTTACAGATGGTAAAGGACGTCGTCAAAGTTCGCGTAGAATATAATGCGAAGGCCGCAGCGACCATACCATGCCTAGATGAGAACGGCAACGACATTATACGGTTCGGCTTACGCGCCGTCTTGGATGACGTCTAACAACGAGCGAACTGTAAGCGCTGAAAGGCTAGGGGAAGATGGATGTATTCATGTGGCTAACGCCAGCTATCTAAGGGGGGTCACATAACTAGACTAGTCACCTAACGGTGACACCGTCCGCGAGCCTTGATGGGCAGGACGACGAGGAACAGAACGTTATCGATTCGTTATGCCAATCCACCCGCCGTCATTGACGACGATCAGCCGTCAGAAGGGACGATCGACGACCCAATAGAACACCCCCCAGGGCCTAACTGCAATTGACAACCTCCCGAGGAAACGGGACGGGAAAACAGGACAGTGTTAGGAACGTTTTGTGAACCTTTTTGACTCGTGATAAAGGCGGATCAACATAATGACGATCGTGAGCAAAGCCAAGACCCATATAAAGAGAAAGACGGGAAGAGCTTTAGGTACTAGGCCGTCGGAGCTAAAAGATTGATGGTGCTTTAAGCCGTGTCCTGGTGGTGATTGGTCGATCTGCAAAGCGCACTAGGAGACTAATGAGTGAAATCTGTGCTATACCTTGTTGGGGGGGGGGGGGGGGGGGGGGGCGG